>JAOWBC010000001.1:23247864-23258439 GCA_028566105.1 Hypoplectrus providencianus
GTGTGTGTGTGTGTGTGTGTGTGTGTGTGTGTGTGTGTGTGTGTGTGTGTGTGTGTGTGTGTGTGTGTGTGTTCGTGTGTGGATGTTTGCGAGGGGTAGGGCACTGTTGTAAACTTATCAGCTGGTGATGACTTTCCACACAGCTCTAAGACAACTTAAGCCCTCTCTAATTACAGCACATCTGTTGCAGCAGAGAGGTATTCTTGTCATGTGGTTTAACAAATACTTTCGCATTCAGAGGAGTACATACCTAATGAGCCTCACAGCCCAGGGCAACTCACGTCTCCCCACTAAGATCAAAAAACCTAACCTCCATGCAACACACGCACCAAAACACGCACTCACGTACCTACACATGAAGAAAAACACACGACCACAGAGGAACACTGACACACGCAAAGTAAAAAAAAACACAATACGCAGCCACAGGAACGCGATGCCACAACCAAACACACAAAAGCACAAACACTACAACAACCTGTTTTTCAAAAAGAGACAAGAACAAATGATTCAAATGAAAGGAGCCAAACTAAGAGCGAGTACGTGTTTACACTCTCTGACAACATTCTGAAGGTGTTATCAAGGTGGAAATCAAACAACCCGTCTGCTCTAATTATTACCTGCCCTAAATAAAGAGAAGTTGTCTTTGCAACCTCGGGGATGAAATAGGTTGAAGAAAATAACATCAAGAAGCAAACAGATGAAGAATACATCCACAAGGATATCTGGCAGTCAGTGTAAACGTGCTAAGGTTGCGCTATAATAACCCAGTAAGCTGGCTGTAATGATTGTTGGGGAGACAGGGGATAAAGTGCTTGTCTCAGACTGCTGCAGTCACTCACAACAGGTGCTAGTAGCACAGCCTACAGCGCCTGTTGTCCAATCATACTGCACCAAAGACTGAGACAGTTTTGACTCCATTACATCATTGGATGGAAAGCCATGAGGGATATTGCAAGCTGCAAAAATGTCAGTCAGAAGCACATCTGCACATGGGCCTAATAGAAGATAATGAGACATCATCGCCACTAAGACAACATGGCACGTATACAGACAGAAAACGAAGCACGCTCATCTCCTCAAATGGGAAACTAGTGCCTTTTATCAAACAAATTGTCCAAAAAAGCCTCAAATTGTTTTCCCTGCAATGTTTATCTTAAGGCTTTAGTCAATCGCTGCTGCTGGATCTGGAGTTGGGCATGACATGGGTTTAGCATATGGTTCACTGCAATGCTGAGGCTTAACTCCAGCTTGTGGTTTCTGACTGTCAACCTCCTTGGCTTAGTCTCCATTTTCCAAAGAAATTCCAAATGTCATTATGAGATATATTGCAAAAAAAAAGTCATACACTCACATGCATCTCACTAACACAATCTCACACACACACCAACACACAGCCGTGCACATACAGGCACGCATCCCTGCCCATAAGCACACACACGTGTTTCCTGTCTGTATCCGCCTTAACACCATGTGTCTTCCGTGCAGCTAGTCTTCCTCCTCCCTTCAACAGCCAATTGCTGCACTAATATGGCTGCACCCCCTAAAGATACAATATACGCTTATTGGCGAGCCACTCTATTAGTGACAAAAGGTCACACTGTGAAAATATTAAACTTATGAAGGACCTGCACTCTCTCTGCGCCCAAATATGCGGAGAAAGCACAAAAAAGGTGTTGTGTCCTCTGTGTATGATTATATCTTCTTCCTTCATCCTTCGAGCAGTGACCCAAGGGCCACTATTTTATTGGTCTCAGATGCTGGCTGCCTCACAATGTACAAAAGAGCCCGTTATTCCAGACCAATATTAAAGCTGGCCTTCGCATGCAGCATTATCCACATGACACGCACACACACACACACACACACATGCATAGCATACACACATAAAACTATGTGATGTGTGTGGCTGTGTTTCTAGGTGCGGATGCCTGTAAGCAGCGGAGCCTGGATGCTTATAGGGAAAGCTGTGGCCTCTTCATCCTGTCAAAGGTTATGACAGACCGACAGAGAAACTGCTGTGTCCACCTTCCGTGTTCAAAACCATTATACCTGCCATGAAAGAGTGCTTTCAATCTAATCA
Source organism: Hypoplectrus providencianus (assembly GCA_028566105.1). Lineage (NCBI taxonomy): Eukaryota > Metazoa > Chordata > Actinopteri > Perciformes > Serranidae > Hypoplectrus > Hypoplectrus providencianus. The sequence goes on from JAOWBC010000001.1 coordinate 23,249,948, forward strand.
AGTGTCTGTTTGAGTACAGGGAGGCATGCAGTGCCGTCACATGTTGAATGCATTAGCCAAGCATCAGTGATTGGGTGAGGAGGCTGGCAGGGATATGAGAGTGTTGATGCTTATAGTGTGAAAACTGATTGTATATCTGCATATATGTGCATGGGTGAGTGTGTGTGTGAAGTGCACCCCTCACACATACATATACTGTGTTGCATGTGTGACCCTGTTATATGTGTGCCTGTGTTTGTTTGTGCATAAGTCAGTTTGTGTGTGAGCCTTTTGCTCTAGCAGCACTGTGAGTTTGTTTGTGTGTGTGGAGTTACAGCTATCAAATACTTTTAAAAGCTTGATTTCCCTGGGGAAATGACAGAGGTCATCTCATCGGCGAGGGATGAAAACAACATTTGCATCCGATTGGTCACGCCCACGACATTAAAGTTTTAGCCAGACAAAAACATGTCAAAGAAATTTACATCGCTGCGTTGACAGCCCTACAGACTCGCGGACACAGCCCATTGCCACTTCCAATTATTAAGGCTACTTTTATTGTGTGTGAACTCCATATTCCCCATTACCAATAAAAACATAACGGGGAGGAGATATTTTTTCTTTGTCACAGGCATTATCACCCTCTCCATCCGTTGAGTGTGTATCAAGCTGCCAATCAGAATTAGGGAGTGGGCTAGCAGACGTGAGATGATTCGCCTGGCTCAGCCCCCATGCATGGATTTAAATAATAAAAGAGAGATTTCTCTCAAGGCCCTGAGCGCCGTGCCAATAAGAGAGCGAGGAAAATGGGAAAATGGCTGTGTGCAATGAGAAATAACTGCAAATTGAGGGTATAATGAACATGTTTAATATTTCATTTCTCTGGATGGAAATATCTATAGTGGGCGTCTTTTTTCCTTTTGCTCACCATTTGGTGGAATTAGGCCCTTTTTTTGGCCTCGGAAACCATAAAAGAATTTCAACCAGCTGCTGATGCTGGGAGAAAGGAGTGCCTGGTGGTATAAAGACAGTAATCATTCACAATTACACAACACACAATCCCCACGTCGCGAGCTGTCCTTCGATCTCATCTACAGCAGATCAAGAGCTCATTTGAGTGTTGGCCCGATGATAAGAGATTTCCCCCTTCACTGTGATTGGTGGGCAATGCAAAGTTATTCTCTATATGGTGATGTGCCGTAATCGCCACCATTTTTGTGATACTTAATGGCACATATATCCTATTACCCCTTCAAAGTAAATCTCTTCCTATTTCCTTTACTGTTCGTTCTGTGCCAGGTATATATCCTTTCTGAATATACATCATCATCACATTTTTCATATAAGATATTCCACACTCAGTATGAGACTTTTAAAGCTGGAGCCATCTCACTTTTTTATCTGTCAGCATGAATAGTAACAACTCATAAGAGGTTTCTTAGAATGATATAGGTCCCATGTCTGCTTTAGCTGAAGGAAACCTATTAATATGTGGTCAAGTGCATTTTGTCTGCGTTTCATAGCACAGAAATTGCATGAAATCTTGTTTTTGACATTACAATACTGGAAGCTCTCGAGTTTTATTTCTCATGTGCCCAGAGCACTACTTTTTTGTTTTAAAAGTTTCAAGTTCAGAGTCTTTTCTGTCTGCCGAAAATCAAAGTAAATGGCCACAAATATGTATCCTAAGTGAAAACAGGTTTGCCGGGTTGTTTATCTTGCCTTTAGTTCACTTCTTATTTTGACTGGGGGACTTCAACCAGTGCCAGGACCGGCTAGACATTTCATGGGATTTAGCCAGCCAGTCCACATTATTTACTCCCATGGATAAATACACTTGATAGCTTTCTCTCTCTCTCTCTTTTTTTCTTGCATCAGTATTGGGCAAACTGCTTTGCTAAATACACCTCGCTGAATGGATGAAGCAACTGTGATTGAAAATTAAACTGCAGGAGATGCTTTGTGTATTTATATCATTCACATCATCAGAACTACTGCAGAAAAAAAAGCTTATGAAAGGCAAGTACAGTCGAGAGGATTTATGTTTTGTGTATTTTTTTTCACTAACCCTTTAATCTAGATAATTTATACCATTTCAAATGCTTAAGACCATTTTAAAAATGTTTTTATCCAAGCCTTTATATCCCCACCACTTTTCAGCACAAACTGACGTTCTTGAAAATCCCTGTGTCTTGACAAACAAAATGTAAAAAGGTTTTCTGGGTTTCCTGCACAGTTGTCAAAGTTATTATGGTAAAAAGAAAACGACTCCCTGTTATCAGGGGAAGCAACACTTCTGTCAATAATACATATCTCTGAGTTGTAGCTCTCCCAGCTACTTTTGAATCTGCCCACTTGCTGCCTTAACGCCACGCTAATGAAGTCATCACAATAGAGGTACCAGCAACATTAATTGCCTTACATGAATAATAATTATGATGATGGTAATGATGATGTCTGTCTGTTGTGAGCAAGCGTGGATTAGCATTACTTGGTATTAAGGTATTGCGTTCATTAGACTTCCTGAATGGATGCATTAGGCTTTATGTTTTTGCTATAAATCAGCTTCAAAGGAAAACTCTCAGACTGCATTTGGTGGAATGAGGTCAAGATGCACACCATTAATTCAACAGCTCCCAGCACACAAACGAGAACAGAGCGACCAATGGGCCTGGGCAGTTAAAAATTCATTTTAGCTTGTCCCGAATTTGTGTACTGGTGATTACTGACTTACTCTGTATTTTTTTTCTTTTTTCTTTTTGCTTTACTTTTAATCTGCCTTCTAATCATAAATTATTCATCTCAGCATTTCAAATATTAAACGCATGTATTAATTTCATTTATCATCTGCAAAAACAAGAGGCAAAAACAAAACTGCAAACTATCCCAAATCTTCAGTTGTGCCGGAGTCTCAGGAGAAGACAACAGACTTTATACTATGAATAATATGCAAGCATTTATAAGATGAATACGGGGAAATTAAAACCATGCCCTTTTATATGGAATAGATTTAGCATAATGGTGGTAATTAGTGAGATGAAAAGACAATATTATATGGAAAAGTTAAGAGAACACTAGTCTGTTGAGTATGTGTCAAATAACCTTTTGGAAAACAATAATTTCTGATATTTCTGCAGTTGCCTGATGTGAATCCTGTTTGCTAATAAAGTACAAGGATATCAGATATGGACTAGATATCCTTTGCTTTTCAATCTGATCCAAAAGAGCCAGGTATGGGAGGAGTCAGGTGTCGCTGTGGAGATCTAGGACAGAGAGCCAGTCTAATCTCTCCGCTGAGGCTGAGTTAGTTAGCAGGCTGTCATCAGTGGCGTCTCAGTTGTGTGGAGATTGTTTGTGTGAGGTAGAGACACCTCCACCTCCGAGGGCCCCTTCTCCTGTTGTGTTTCTCTGTGATCTTGCAGTCATGTATGTGATTGGATTTTGGCTTAACAAAAACCTGAAATTACACACCTATTGTGTTTCAGCTAAGCCCGCTTTCACTGCGATAGGGGCTGGCTCTGCACGGCTCTCTTGGCTGCCGAGTTTTAGGATCCCGCCCCTTGTCCCTTCCAGGTTGTTGAAGGAAAAGGATAACAGGATTAGGTCAGGGTTTCTGGGAAGCATCGATTGCCATATTCGACGAGCTGGTAAGAAAAAAAAAAGAAAAAGGAGCTGCGACATGGGTCACTAGCTTCGAGGTGAGATGGGCTCGGCCTTTACCCTGTGTGAGGGAAGATGGCACCTTGGCAGTGCAATGTGACAAGACTTGGGAGACGGAGGATCAGACTCGCCATCGTCTAAACCGCACTCAGGGACCCTGACACTGTACCATCTGTGACACTACCCCCAGTCCCCTCAGGCTATGCTTATGCTCATCACAGAGATGCTGATAACACAGGGTGTGACTAACACGCCATACAAATCTCCACATCCCAGGCACAGAGAGAAACAGAAAGAGGGGGACACACTTGCACACACACACACACACACACACACACACACACACACAAACACACTCCTTACACAGACTTCATCTACTATCATAACCAGTCGTCAGGAGGCAGCTCGCTCTCAGCTCTCAGGGGCGTGTGGATGTGGGTCTATGATGAGTGGGTGGACCCAGACGGGGTAATGACAGGGTAGGACTTTGTATGTCAAGATGTATGTAATTAAATTTGAAACTGACAGTAGTATCATAGAAACGTGCAGAGGGGGTGAAAGGTAAGTGGGAGGGGCTGAGAGCGGTGCCAGGCTGGATCTTAATAGGGCCAGAGTATCATATTTGTTACAGATCTCTAAGACGGGTGAATTCAAAACCCTGCACCTAAGCTCCCTGCCTACTTTAAGACTCTGCAAGGGTTGTAATTTTCTGTCATGAAGAAGTGTTAATGATGTGGGCAGATAACAGTGTTTGAACTTAAGTTACATCAATTTAAAAAATATTACAAATACTTTCTCATTTACTTTCGGTGGTAGTTTTGTTTTTATTTCTGTGGAAGTTTAAGATATACATATTGCATAAGCATATTTCTACAATGGAAGTGAATATAAAACTTTGTTTGGTTAATCATTTTAGCAAATATTAACCCTAAAGGTCCATCACCAAAATATATCATTATTAAAAATAAATATGTCAATAATTCAGTCAGTCTTAAGAGAAACATGCCTTTGGACATGACAGTTTCAAACAAAGATAATAAAAAGAAAGATAAAACAAAGACCAGATTACGGTCAAGTCAATGCAATCAGTAGCATGTGACTGGATACATTTGACCCTTACATACTTTAGTTCACCAAGAACTTTCTCTGTTTTTGGATTTATCACTCACCAAGGACCTAAGGTGAAGAAGTCTTGAGCTTGAGATATAGTTAACAGTCTCTGGTAAAAGATCTGGACTATTTAAACCCAAACTATCTGCAACATAGGCCATTAGAACCAAATGGGAGATAATCTGTTTGTGACTTGAGTGAAATGTCTAGACTCTCTCTGGTTCGGACAGTGGGCCATAGAGAGTATAATACAGATGCACAGTGTCCTTTCTTCACGTTTGATAGCCCGAGGCTGTTATAAGAAAATGAGGGTGGAGCTCAGGAAATAACAGCTGACCTACTCTGCTCTCCCCTTCCCCTTATAATCCTCACACTTACAGATACAGGCCTGTAGCACCACAGGACACACAAGCCTGTGCGTGTGCACTCTACCTGCCCACTACATACAGGAGGTTTTCTTGTGCCCCTGATCCTCGGTTACTAAACTGTCTGCACGCCACACTGTAATGACCTCCCACCTCCAAAGCACACACACACACACGCACACATACTAGAAACAGCACACAGACTGCCCTCCCGGTTGTGTTTCCTCTTCCTTAGCTTCATAGCGGTTCCTCATTATGAAGACACAATGGGAAGCAGCGTCTGCCTGGGCCAATAGCGCTAAGCATAAATAATGCAAGGTCAATGTCTCTCCTCTCTCCTTTCTCTCCTTTTTCCCCAGGGGAGGGGGTGGGATCTAAAGCTCTGACACACCAGCAGGTCCCTTTCAGCCCATTTATAAGCTCTCTGTCCTCTCGACTTCCTCTCTTCTTTTTCTTCTTCTTGTTCTTCTCATCTCTCCTCTCTGCTTCTCTCTTTTTGATTCATATTCCGCCTTTTCAATTTATTTTCCTTCACTTTTGCACTGCAACAGTTTGTTTTTCCTGTCCTCTCTCTATGACTTTTCCTTTCCTTTTTTGGATTTGCGTCCTCTTTTCAACAATATCCCACTGTCCTCTGTCTCTCTACCTGACCACTTCCCATATTCCAACTGTCCTCAAGTGCTTTTCCCTCATAAGCTCCTTCATCTTCTCCCCCTCACTTGCTGTCCTTTCCTCCTTACGCCTACCAGTTTTATTCACTCTCATTTCACTTTCTCTTTCTCCATTCTCACATTCACCATGTCCATCTTTCCTGTTCTCCATGTGTTTCTCTTTTTTTTATTACTCTTTGCCCTCCTTGTTTTCAAGGAAGTAAATCTTGGAAGTGGAGGGGAAAAGAGGGGAGAAGAGGAGGAGGAGGAGGGGGGGGAAAACAAGGCTCCCTAGAGCCAGAGGGACAGCTTATCCTTATCAGGCTTCAACCTGCTTATTAGATCCTCCAGGACACACCACGCTCTTCACTTAAACAACACCACCTACCCCCTCCTCCATCTCTCTCTCCTCTCTATTCTTTCTTTCTCCCTCCATCTAAGGCTTTTAATAGTGCATCTCACAGCAGAGCTGGAGGAGAGGGGGGTTTAGATAGGAAGTGAAAATGGGGCCTTGGCCTGGAACAGCGCTGTCACATTGTTTGTGTATTGTTTATGAAATCAGAGCCTTGATGTGAGCGTGTGAGAGTCAAGCTATTATCATACCGATCCATTGGAGTCGTTTCAACAGTATCACAGGTCTACCTGTTTCACTTCCTGCCTCACAATGTGAGATGCCTGTGCGAGTGTTGAGATGAGACAGAAGGGAAAGAGAAGAAGGAAGAGATGCTGCATTATCTCCTTCAAGTTATTTTCTTCTTCTTCTTCTCCTTCTTCTACTTTCCCACCACAGGTCAAAGACAGTCAGGCCAGGAAGCCCCATCCTGCCCTTGAACCATCTGCCGTGCCCCAGGAGCTGCCAGGATCTACCCCCACAGAGCTTGTGAGCAGCAGCTCTGCTTATCCCCCCCACTCACCCACCTACCATCCAGCACCCAGCACCCAGTCACAGGAGGAAGCAGCCTGTCAGAGGGGATCTGTGTTTTAGAAAGGCAAAGAGCGGAAAGCTCTCTATACTGCATGTGTACCTTAAGCTTGTGGGCACACACAGAAAAACATCCACAAGCACATACATCTGACTTGTCGTGGTAGCAGATATCAGCAGATATTATAATGAAGGTTATCCCCAGCCAGCGTCAGGGTTCAGCAAGGAAATGACAAAGGTAATGTTTGCACCAGCGTCTTAGCCAAGCAAGAGGACTGCTTATCTAGATATGTGTGTGGGTCCATGCCATCCAGAGGCAAGAATAGATGAGGGGCACATGATGAGTGTTTCTTGGAGTAACTGTAGGCCACAGGCAGCCCTCCTGCTGCCTGCCCCCAAACCCATAGAGACTTAGTTGAATGCCAGACCTCCATGTGGAGTCTTAAGATAGACCCACTCAGGCAGCAACAGCACAGGGTATCATATCTCTAAGATCCTTACCAAAGACAAGACCCCAACAAAGCGCCCTTGCGGAGATTTACACCAGCCACTCAATGTAGAGGGGCCTGACGGCGGACATACACTTGCACGCCATCCGATTAGTCGACATCCATCATATCCTGACGAGGGGGACTCCCTCTGAAAATAAATGTATATTTAGGAGCCTCGCTGTGAGGAAGGGGGTGTGTGGGATCTTGTTACGACAGCCACTCCAGAGGCTAAAATTAATGGCTCTTAGGCCGTCACTGGAGTGACACCCAAGCCCTAGGAGAGCTATCAGCAAGCAGCAGCGGAGAATTCCACAGCTCGCCGCCACGTCCACACCAATTCTCACTCGTATGTCGAAGGCGTCTTAACAGCTGTCACTCACAGGGCAAAGCATGATGGGAGGTACGGGCATCCACACATGCTAATTTGTTTTGACAGTATCTTTGTCATATAGAAAAGATTCGAGATAAAGACCATGATAATCATTCATTATTATAATTATGCCCTTAGTCTCCTCTCTTAGAAGAAAATCACAGTGAATGTGTAATGTGCTCAAACAATTACAGTGTCTGACAGAAGTTTTTTTTTTTTTTTTCCAAACAGGCAGGAGAGAACATGATCTTTCAAGGCCTCAACAACTCACTGCAAAGGAAATTCTGGTCTTTGAAATGAACTTTTACAATTATAATGAACTTTAGCCGAGAGGTAAAACAACCCTGTGAGTTGATACTTTCTGAAAGGTGATCTCCTGACTCTGTCATAGAGAGGAAACAGAGCTCTTCTGGGAGCTTAAATACTTCTAAGTACACACAAAAGTGTCCCACACAAGCCAGCAGTGTGCTGGGAAATATTGTTTGAACATAGGTCCTTAGTGGGAAAAGTGCTTTGCTCTGGTGGGATTTCTCCCTATTGATCACAAAGGAATCATCACCACACCCCAAGGTGAGCCAAGATAACACTCGGATTCAATAACACAACCCACACACACCCTCTCTATCTCTCACAGGCACACACACACACACCCTCGTATATATCTAATGTCTCTCTGTAGCTCCCTCTCCTCCACACACACACACACTCGGGCCCCAGTATGTGCAATAGACTCACACCATCAGATAGTGTTAAATGAGGAACTAATGACAGCTGACAGGAGACAGACCAATTAAACCTCATCAATTCCTGCCTTCGCTCTCTGTGCTGCCAGCAAACACTCCAATCAACAACTTGATCAGTCAGAAGGTGACACTACAGCGAAATGGCCACACCAAATCACCCAACAACAGTGGCAGACTTGTACCCCTGCCCCCCACCCCCACC
>JAOWBC010000001.1:23258539-23273559 GCA_028566105.1 Hypoplectrus providencianus
AGGGGGGGTCCAACCTTTGGTGGTTACTAATGAACCTGGTCTTATGGGTCATCAAGGTCCACTGGACCTAACAGAGGCGATCCAGTCAGGGTCTTTAGTGGAGTAGCTTTTAAGTGACTAATTTAATATTTTTCCTGAAAACTGTCCACGACTGCTAATTATTACAAAATTGAGTGTTGAAATTGCTCTTCAAAAAAAGCAGAAAAATAGTTAGAAAGTTTGAAAGGGAAATTCAAACCTGGTTTACTTTTCACTTCCTCATGTTGGATTGTCAGTTTTTGAAAGTTTCCGAATTTTTCAGCCAATCTGAGTTCATTGTCAGACAGGTGGGTGTTTAAGACACAGTTCCACCATCTGATATCCACTTCAGCATAAACTTTTACCTAAGAATGTATATGTTTACATTTATCAGGCGCATGCAAGGGGAGCAGTATAGATATAGATGCAGCACTCAAACTGAAATTCCTGATATGTGTTTTTTTCTCCATACCTTTACCTCACCACATCTCAACATTATCATAGTATCATGAGGAACAATGAAAAAGTAAATATTCAAAACTATAAAACAAATCAGTGCACAGTGTGTTACTAGTCTGCAGCTATGCTGATTCTGGATTGTGGGATTTTCTTGAACAGAACTGGGTGGCATTCAGCCTCACATCATGTGTTCCTAAAATCCAAACATACCAAATGTATATAGCTTATTATTTAAGTATATTTATATACATACAGCCCCCTCCTTTTATCCCTAAACCCCCCCAAAACCACAAACTATGGCCTCACTCCACACCAAACTGTGTTTGATGTCCCCAGTCCTGACAAGTGGGCCTCCAAAGAACAATAAATTTGATTCTTTTGATCACAACATATGGGCTTCTAGCTGTCACAACTTTGACCACAAAAGTAAGCACCAGATACATCCACAGCCCCTTGAGGTGTATCCGGCATATTTCTCCTCCCGCATTGGAAATCAATAAGCAGCAAATTATTTATGGAAAATATACGCTGTGTTGAATTACTGTCGCTGGAGACCATGGGGATTTATACAGGAGCCTGACCACACAAATCATGCACAGCCAGCACCTGCAAAGTGACAGGTGACTCACTCTGAGGCACGGCAGATATGGATGTATGAGTCTGTGTGTGGTTGTCTGCGCATATAGAAATGCACGTTCCATTTATAACTTAATTTCCTCTCCCAGGTCTAAACAATAACAAGAAAAACTTGAGCAAAATCTATTACAATAGCCCTTTGTTTTCCATAAACTCTCATGTGGCCACTGCAGCTCGCTGAAAGATGTGTTATCTTCCTCTGTTGACCCACTTAGGCCACTGTTGATATATGTATTGATTGTATCTGCTGTGGCTGTCACAACAGAGGGTCACAATAAGAAGCGATGGAATGGGCCAATCAGCGTACAGTATCCTAGCTTGGAAATGAATAGCTAAGATAGATACCTATTTTCAGAAAACAGCACTTCTCTTACATGTTGACAGAGTTGAAATCAGGTCAAGGAAAACTTTTTAGAGTGCAGATCAAAAATGCATTGTCAAGTCTCAAATAGTAGGTAGAACTTTTTGTGAGAGACAAAGGTTAAGACAGACAGGAGCCAGTGGGTGGAGAGGCCTGCACGAGCTGATTTACGACAGACGAGGTGAAGGGCGCAGGATACCCTGCTCCCTATGATCACAGCTTCCGTGTTGTCCTGTTGGGACGCTTTCATTCCACACGCCAAAACTGACAGATCCATACACTTTCCCCCTTCTCCTTTCAGCTAGCCCTCACCCACCCCCCCTACCTTGCTTAGAACTACGTTCATCTTGTTCTCACATTATAAATCACTCTTACTAACATGGCTCTGATAACTGTAGCATCACTGTCAAATGGCTGCTCCCCTAATCTGCCTGCCAGACAGCCCCACAGGCCTTCAGACCACCATGAGTGTCCACACTCTCCCTTAACAGGGCACCACCGGGATATAGCAAGAACATTTGCTCGGCTGCTAATTCAGCTTTTAGCATAACTGGCTCTCATAGATTCGACAGTCTCTTCACAGAGTAAAAGATGAACACAGAGCCCTGAAAGCCCCCAAAGGCCCCTGACAGGGTGTTACATTGTCAAAACAGAGTTTCAGCCGCTACACAATCCTCCCTTCCAATTTCCTTCAGTCAGTTAAGATTGAAGAGAAACTGTGGAAACACAACAATTACCCTTCCCCATTGTGGGAAATCCATGTGACAAGTGCATGGACATGTTTGTTTAAACCTGCCTGGAAAATCAGTGTTTATTCAACACTCTCGAGTTGCATAGAAAAACATACTTTGACTAATTCACAGCGGACTGATGTCAGGGTAACTGCAAAATCCAGCAGCAAATAAATATGGTAATGAAAGCTTTGCAGCTAGTTGGACTAGTGAAAGTATTTCTATGTGCTGACTCAAGCACTTATTCGGTTTTCCAAACTATGTTTAGTTTAATGGATAGATTAGCAGGTTTTACACAGTTAAATAAAAAAAATAAAAAGAAATGCATCCCCTGTGGAGCCAAAAAAAACTGCACAATACGGAAATGTCATGATATAAAAACAGTAAGGGAACAAGTGTTGTCGTTTATGTGAATTATGAGTGTAAAGATCACTGGTTGAAGCCCTGACTACACAAACAGGATGTGTCATGGAGGACACATGGGGGTCTTCCAGCATGGGGAGCTTCCCCCTCACAGCTTCTGTAGGCAGATTTATCATCCAGAGGTTAAGGGTGGGACACCGGCAGAGGAGAGGGAGCTTCACTGTGGGAGTGGAGGGGGGGCAGCAGGCTGTGAGCAGGCGAGTTTGCTTTTACGTGTTTTCTTTTCTTCCCCTTTGAAAAACAAGGGGGGCTTGCAGGTTGCTTACCGAGAGCCTAAGTCCATAAAGCCGCGAGGAGAGAGCTGCAGCCACATGTCTGAGGAGTAATGCGATCCCAAGGGGCTGACCGCTGTTAACTTTTATTACTGTAAATACTCTCTGTTCGCTTCTGTCCTGTCTCACACAACCCCGGGCTACTTTTATGTGCGGCTTGTGTTTGATTAACCTCCGCGATACACTCAAGGCCCATTTGTACGCACCCAGTATAGACATAAACTGGCACAAAATGCACAGCCATAAAGTAAGTATAAGCTTGTCGACAGACAGACATAAATATGGTGTCAGTAAAGGTTACAAAAACATAAGTCCTGTATCAACAAAGTTCCATTTATTACATGTTGTATACATCTATATATAGAGCAACCTGGGACGGGAATGCTTAATCGCTTGTACATACACACTTAGCAAAAACTGTAACATGTAAGACATACATATTATACACAAAGAAACATGCACATGCAAGCACAGTGAAAATAAAAGCCATTTGCTAATTGAAGGTTTAGTACAACAGAAGCTGTGGAAGTTTATTTATGGAGAGTGTGTTTGATAGCAGAAGATGTTCATGCAGACAGACAGTCAGACAGACAGGGCTGTGTGGGGGAGATCAGTGAGGTAGAGAGCCCTGATTGATAAACTCCCTATCTGGCTATTTACGATCTGGCTGCAGTAGAGGCAGGCTTCGCCAGACAGAAAAGCAATTAATCTGCAAACGAGCTGGGGAACAGCCGGCCTGAGCATTGGAGCCTCCTACCAGCGTCGCTCTGGAGGGGAGATAAGGCTGCAGACGGCTATTTATTGTACATTTTAATTAAGTGCTTGTTAACGCTAGTTATCTTAACAGTCACAAAATTACCGTTGTAATGCATTTAGTTTGAGGAAAAATGGAGAGGGCTGGAGCACTTTATGAAAGCTGGCACAGCTTGCCTTCATTTGAAATCACAGGATAAATTCAGAGGAGGCGGATGCCACAATGATCTAAGCTCAGGCACTAATGGTTATTTAATATGGCCATCAGCGGTCCCAAGTCCCCAGCATACGGCACTCGCACAATAGCCTCCAAACCCTCTTTAACACTTATTTGAGATGACAGGAAAAATGAAACCGTTTGTGCTTTCAATGGAAAAGCAATCATTGGTACATTATACTCCGCTTGCCCTATCATGCTAATGCCGGGTAAAAATGTCACCAAATGTATTTAAAGGGCTGATGGAGTGTTGCCGTTTGATTCCTGCTGCCTGCCTGATTAATAAAAACCTTCAATTTGTATGTAAATGCAACCTGGGGCTCATATCATCTGCACACCTGCACCTGGAGAAAAATAATAAACTCAAGTTTAATGTGGCAATTATGAGAGTTTATGGGGATTGTGGGGAAGAGGGCGGCAGAGGAGAGGCTGGGCTTGATGAGAGGGCTCTCAGAGGGGAGTGGGCCGACCCGGACCAGCCCGCTACAGGAATGACCTGATGCACAAATATAACCCCAGCTCGCAGAGCTTACCACAACATGCACGCCTCCTCCACGCAGGCTGGCAGTAGAGCCTGAACACTGCACTGATGTTTTGTTAAAAGCAATTATTGCTGGCTTTACATTATTATTGGACAGTTACTCATTTAAATTGCAATGATTAATTGCAATGATACAACAATAATTTTTCATGCATATTTATTGAGAACTCAAGTAGCTCAGATATTTGGTCTTTTGTTCTCAGTTCTGTACACAGTATCCTCAAGGTTCCGTCTGTGCAGCCTTGTAAGTACTTGCATTGTGCTCTTGTCAACAAAATTATCACCATGTCACAACGCTTAGCATTTAAAAGAAACATGCCTGGGCCTATTATCATTCAGCATGTAAATGGTATTGACCTTACGTCAAGCTGGCCATACCCACTCTACCCCTGGTAATTGATTTGTGTATTGTGTTGTGCTTTTCTTTTCTTTTACATCATACATTCTCAGCCTCACACCCTACTTCCTCCAAGAACAAAGTGAGAGTGTATTGACTAAATGTGAGAGGAGTAAAGATTACAGAGCAAAGATTAAAGGCGGGTACTGTTGACTGAGCTTGCCGGGGTGGCAGCATGCAGCTTTCACCCACACACTGGGACTTTGAAGCCCGGCTCTATCCTCCCTCCTTCGCTGGGCTCAGCACTAACGTGTCTCACCTTGCCCACTGTAACCTGTCAGGATCAGCACTCCTCAAGCAGGCAGACAGAGGAGAGCCGAGGACCTGCTGAATATTTTGACACAACTCTTCCTCTTTGTTTCAGACAAATCAACAGAGATTGGACCAAAACAATAACAGTGGTATACTCACAAACTGATGCAACCTTCAGTCAAGGCGAGAAAGAAATCAACAAAAGGGGAAAAAATGATGCGCTTGAACTACTTCATATTAAAAAACAAATATCAGTTAATTGCCCTCTGCATAGATGATTCATATATGCATTATCCAAACCCAGGTTTGGGTGCCCCAGCTTTGCAGTTACCTCACTGCTATTGAAGATGTGTGATACAACCACATACAGCACACACAGGAAAGTGACAAAGACCATGCAAGAAAAGAAAGAAGGCGAATATAGTGATTTGGAAGAGTGTCAAAAACTTCTGTGGTCTGTATTATGTGGGTGAGTAGACTGGAGCGATGCGGTGAGACGGTGATAATAGTTATCTGCCGAGATGATCTGCTCGGGCATGATAATAGCGCTACGGCGGTGCGACTGTGAATCAGTACCTTGATAGAGCAGAAGATGTGGGCCCTTCTCTCTCAACTCGGAGTTGAAAAAAAAAATCCCCACCTGCCTAATGGCTTTAGACAGCAGCCATTCGGCCCTGCTAATCTTCCGTCTCTCTGAAAATAACTTTTTGTGCTGTATGAAGATTGGATTTTACAGATCACAACGGCAAGGCAATGCATTCACTCAGCTGTACTTCTCATGAGAAACGTATCGTGATCTCTAATAATATTCTGTATACGGCTTCAGCCAAGCGCTACCTTTAAATGCGATGCCATATTAATATTAATATTTATGGACTGTGGAGGAGCGCAAGCCATCTGAGGGGTACGGGCAGAACAAACTTCCATTAATTCCTATGGAGGGGAAAGTCCAAATTAATTCCTATTCACATTTTAATGCCTTTATGCTAATGCAGGTTCAGAGGGAAAGGACGGTGAACCCACAGGAGGAGGAGGGTTAAAGTTGACTTCTGCACCTGAGAAATCTCTCTTCACACAGGGAAATTGGCTAAAAGCCTGAGCTTATACGGCAGCTACCATTTACACAATACACACAGTATCAAGCCAGTTTTACAGTCATTGCAACTGTTCTTTATTGTTTCTACACATTACTACATACAGGTGTTAATGTTTTGACACAATTTGGTCTAAATACCTGTTGGTGCTAATAAAACTTTCTACAGAGTTGTTGACAGATTTCAACTGGGTTCTTATTTGGGGAGCGATTTCTACCAGTTATGATAAATGCGAGAGAGAAATAAAAGGCTTGTGACAAAACAAAAAAGAAAGAAAAAAGTGAGCACACATGAAAAGTTACTCACAGACAATAAATAGATAATGTTGACAATAAGTTTGCTGTGGGTATGTCTGACCACTTATATTCCTTGCTTCAGCTGACTCTTTGAATAATGTGTCAACATTCCCAGATCACAGCAGTTACAAAGATGGATTACCCCAAATTAAAGTTACATAGTTTTCCTCTTAACTGTTGCTATTTGCCCATGTGGATCATTTTGTCGTTAGCTGCAGTGTTTGGAGATATTGTCTCCAGAGGTGACCAGAGGTACCTTTTCTTGAATATCATGGGACTTTATGGTGCTACACTTCAAGGGTGAGTAACCGGATCATGATTTCTGGAAAAAGACATTGCTGTTGAACTTTTAAAATGTATGTTTGTGGCCATTTAAAAAAAACATTGTGCATATGTGCTTATATTATATTCAAGAGAAGATAGATATGTAACACATACTCCAACTCAAACCAAAACGATCAAGATTGAGAAAGAGCACAATAGGAATATCATGCATGTTTTATTTTGTCACAAACTGTCTCTTTAACTTGGTGAATATGATCTTTTTATTAACAGCAATAGTGTCCCCAAACTATGAAGACAAGACTGGAAATATCCTTTAAATTGGAATGCTCTGATCCAGACAAATTGTGTTTGATCACCAGAGCACAAATTCGGCGCAGAAACAATTTCTAGACCACATCTGCCTTGATCTTCATCTGATCAGGAATTCCAACACCTCCAGTCAACTCTCCTCCGTCCCACAGGGAAAATCCAAGTCTATTCATTCTGGTTTGTCTGGACTGGTTAATGTGGTGCTGAGCTGAGGCAAACACAAATAGATTGCACTGGTAGCAATTGTGCCCCCTCCACCCCACTGTGTTACAGCTGTTATCATTACATATTTACTTGGAGGACAAGCGCGTGCTCCCTCCAGATAGGCCCCTATCAGTACATGTCTATGTTGTGACACCTGGAGGGTAATTGTCATTAATTGCACTCATTTGGGCGGCAGGTCAGGGCAACTGAAGCGCAGGTGTTTGGGACGAAACATGATTATTCCCATCCAAAGAACGGGAGACTGGGAAAGAGTGATTTTGCCATTGTGGAAAGCCCACACATAACGACTGTCCATTTTTCTGGTTTTATCACGCATTAGTGGGTAATTGGGGCTCAAAAAAAAAAAAAAAGAAAAAAGAAAAGTGGAAAGAATGTCATCATCATTATTCCCTCCTTTCCTCCATTTCCTCCTTTCATAGGGGAGATGGAGCACTCCATCAGTTTAGAATGGGCAAATCCAAAGATGACTGGACAATCAGAGCACCAGACGCTTAACTGTTATACAAGAGATCACACCACTGGGGGCAACAGTTACTGCACTAAATTGTCTTCAAGAAATGAGACTTTAATCACATGACATTCCCATATTGTTGTTTTACTCCAGACCTGTCTCCAGTGTGCGGGGGGAAAAAAATCATTTTCTCTCATTTTCTTTGTGGGGAAAAAAACACCCTATAAACAAACAAACACCCTCTAATCTAGAAAACTCACCTTTCAAAGAGATGCTTGTGTTGTTAGTCACAAACTAGGTGTCTCGTGGGAGGTGTTACCAAGATGGCGCCATAGCCGGCTCTAAGGGAGACCCTGGTGTCAGCAGAATTTATGAGAGCTTTATCCATGGTTTAAATGGGTTTAATTGAAAAGTGAACACCTTAAAACACCAGTCCTTAATCTCCCAGCCATTCATCTGTTTGACTCTATCATTATCTGATTGCCTTGTTATCAAGCGATATCATGACTCAGCTGCTGAGAATGTAAAGCAATTACCAGACATCATGTTCATGTCTGCATGGCCAATCAGTATGCATTAAAAGCTAGTCTCGCCATTGCGGTTTCATTGAAGCACACAACATATATTTTTCACAGTGCACCGCAGAACGCTCTTCTTCTTCTACAAGTTGAATCTTTCCTCCCCTGCTGTTGTTGTTCATCTGCATTTAGCCTGAGACTGACATGAGTGTCACCCTGACGCACACTCCTTAGGCTGTGATGTTTTCTGTTTTTGTCTTATGATGAAGACAACAAAAGAGCCATTTAAGACTCAAAACTACAACTAAGCCTGTCACTGTGAGTGCATGTGTGTGCGCGAGTGTATCTGAGTGTGTGTGTACCCCACATGGGCGGAGTGCAGACACCAGGCGCAAACATCCTCAATCTGTCCTAATAGCACAGCAGTATACAAAGCACAGACTTCAAATATAACAACCAAGCTACATTCCCTCATAAAAACACTGTTTACCGTCGCTATGATAATTTACCCAGTAACATGTGCCCTCCACAAGAGCAAACACCAAGGGATGCCAATGTGTGTGTGTGTTGGCTGACAAAAATACACAGCAGCAGCTGGGCCCCATGTTTGAAGGCCTGCCCTCCACACTGCGTAGCTCAACATGGAGGTACACTGTGACTTCTAGACTAGTTAGTGAGAGGAGGAGATGGAGGGAGGGCCTGAACTTGTGTATGCAGGTGTTTGTGACAAATGAGATGTTAATCACCACCTTCAGCACGGATTTTCACCTAAAATTAATGCCTTTTTGATCAGGACTAATGCCGCATTTCCGCAACATGGTACGACTTGGTGCCTTCGAGTTTCTTTGAACAGTTTTTTGTTGTTAGAAGCAGCTGCGATGACGCTGACAGTTGAACCACTGAAGACCATTGAATGATCAGAGGCAGTGGTTGAAAAAGTATTCAGATCCCGTACTAAAGTAAAAGTTTGAATTCCACACTGTGATATTACTCCTCTATCAGTAAAAGTACTTCATTCAAAACTTACCAAAGTAAAAGTCCATAAGTATCAGCATCAAAATGTACTTTACCTTACAAAATAAAAGTACTCGTCATGCAGAATGGACCCACACAGATTGTTATATAGATTACAAATATTTTATTGCGTTATTATCATTATTATTATTATTGATGTATTTATGTAATTTGCGTAAATAGTTACATTCCAACACTGGTCAGTGGGTCACTACAACCATCAGTTTGCTGATAAAAAGATCTAGTGAGAGAATATACTGCATTTGTATGTTCGTCTCACATTTAACATGAAATCATGGCAGTTTTATGTGTCTTTGCATGGCAGTTATTCTGGAATTAAGAGGCAGTGGAAATAAAGTACCTTGTACCAAAAGTGAGTTGAGCTGAGCTGTGTTATGCAGTGGAAATATGTCATAACATGATTTATTTTTTCATTGGTAATATTCAATATATTTCTTCATACAGGTGAATATTCTTTGCTCTGTATTAAAAAATAGAACAGAACACCAGAACAGAAAACACCATTAACGTTTATATTTCAGGGGTTATGTGATGGTCTATTCAATATCAGCCTGAAATAAAACACCTCAAAAATCATGAACAATATTAAACTGTAGGTTTGCGCTCATGCCAAAAATGATGTGTCTGAGTAGGTGTCACATGAGCTCTCCTACATTTGTGTCCAATACCTGCTGCACAACTCCCTTCTGTCCACCTGAGCTGTGGAGACTAACACAGGGGAACCTGAGGCTGGTAGTGCCAAGGCCATCTTGCCAAAGCCTCAGAGAAGACAGATGGCATGCGGAAATCAATAACCTCACACAACATCACCCATTTTGTGAACAAATGAATCTGCTTTGACAGTATGTGTATGAGCGATCGGGTGACCTGCTCTCTTCCCATCTGAACATCCTCCCCTCCCCTCCCCAAGCGCACTGTTATTTATGGCAGTTGGGCCCTACGCTCCTGTGTGCTTTGATGTTTAATTCAAGGACCCACAACCAGGCAGGGAGGAGAGCGTGGGTGTGTTGGGAACTCACCGGGCTCAGGAGCTCAGGAACTCTGATTTCCTACAAATATTCCCCATGTTGCTCACACTGGTGTCTGTCTCTGTGACTGCTGAACAGTTACTCCATGCAGGGCCTGAATGTGAGAGGATTTATAGTAAGTTGACCAAAAAGAAAAACGAAAAAGATTTTGATGCATTAAGAGTCTTGTGAGCATGACATTCTTGGAGGGGTTCCTGAAACACCCTCACCCTAAAGAAGCTGTCGTGCTAGGTGTTAGCTCCACTCAAAGCCCAGTATTGTCTGTATCATCAAACAGCAATGCTTTGCTGTCAGACCTTTAGTATCCTCCACCTCACTCTCACTACCTCTAACCTCCACTATATCTTTCTCTCCCTCACCTGCTTTATCTCTCCTTCTCACTCTCTCTTTCTCCTTACCGGGTGCTCTCTGAGATTTATTCCAGCCAAGAGCAGCTCCAGTGAGGGGCTGGTGTTAGCAATTTATGGTTTAATAAGACTTACATAAGTCTTGCAGGTGTGCTTTACGTCCCCCACCCGAGCCCATTTGGAGGATTTATTGAAGGCCTTTGGATTGCTGGCTGATTTAGAAGTCCTCTTTCCTGTCTCTAGCCTGTCCAGGCCACCACACGCTCCCTCTAGACGTCTAGCCTGACCGGCCAAATGTTCGTCAGACCGGGGTCTGGCTGGGGACGCGACTGCCAAAGAAACACAGACACCTCAGTAAAACCATGTCTGGGCTGAGTACAGGTGTGTGATATAGTGTTCATAAAGCCAGGTAATGGCGCGTTGGTGTTGGCCACCTTGTTAATATAAGCACTGAGATACAAATCAGTGTGACATATAGGCTAGACTGGAGGTGTCCCACTGGATATGCCTATAGCAATGATTTTTAAATCAGAATAGGTATCAAAAGCCACATTCAATTCTGATACATGTGGCCATTGTTAGGCAGAGGAGAATGGTTTCGCCGTCTTGGCTGGCCCCACTAACCTCCACCATTGTAGGAACACACAGGGGCACTCGCAACTGCACAATGACACACAAGCTACACAACAGCCCTGCAAAAGAATCGTGAAAAGAGGCCTGAACAGAAATACGTGTTGCCAAATATGAGTTATTGTGATGAGGAAGTGCTCAGCTGTTAGTTTTTTAATATGCCAGCTAAGAACACGGCCTTAATCAGAAACAACATCCTCTTCAGTATTCCGTCGCTGATTCCAACAAGCATGTGAACAGTGTTGTTTGAAAGCCAGGCTGATGAAAAATGGTGCAATCTCCGTCCCTACTGTTGACTGGTAATTGCTCATCTGGGTAGATGCTAATTGACAATGACCCTTGACCCTGGTCTTTTTATTTATGTAATCTCACAGGGTGGTCCCCAAGATTGCAAAAAAAAAACCTCACACATGGGAAAAATGTAAATTGGTTTCAAGGTGGAAATGATCTCGCTGTTTTATACATGCATTCATACAGACATAAGTTGTTTTGATGAAAAAATATTTCTGTTATGTTCTGAAAACTACTTCAAGGTGGGCATGGAATGAATTCTGTCACCCAAGCTACTTGAATATCACAACACAATGAGTTTTTGTCGATTTCAAGGCAGCAATATTATAACCACATATGAAGCTATCAATAATACAAGAGGCCATTTAACTGTAAACAGCCAAAGTACACAGAGGCAATCCCTGAGCGATGGAGAAAGATTGTTAGGCAGTAGCCGACTGGCAGGTGGATGAGATGTGGTGTGCCAGCGTTTCCACTGGGTGTGTGTGTGGGTGTCAGGATGGAGGGCTAGAGTCGGGGAAAAGTCTGTCCCGCCTGGCGAATGGATAGATAGGGATGATGCTTGGCACACACATACACACAAACACACACACAGGACACTCTACCAGTCAGATTCTGCCGTCAGCGCCACCAGGGACCCGCCATTCTCATGCAACAATGCAAAAAAAGCTCATTACCATCCTCTAAATATGCATGAATAAAAGCCTGAATAACCATGGCCAGTTGTCACCTGAAGACTGGCCTTTTACTGTCCAATAAGCAAACATATCCATCTCCTGGACTGATAGGCCTCATAAAGGAGGTCCTCTTACCGCTTTTCCCTGGAGCGCTGCAAAGAAAGGGAATTTTGAAATGCTAAGTAAGGAAGTGGGAGACAGAGGGAGGGGGGGCGAGAATCAGTCATGTTGAGTGACATTTCTCAAATCTGTGCATCTTATCCAGGGTGAGATATTCCTATCTGACTGTCATAGGATGTGACACGACAAACCCTGAGTCTGTGAATGAGAGAGTGATTGCACAGCGCTTAACAACACACGCCGCGCCTCCTTCCTGTTTAATGCCAACCGTAAGAGGGGAAGGGAGGCAGTGTGATCACACAGGCAAAGTAAATACGGTCCTTTGTTGGCCTCACCTGTGGGAAATACCGCTGCTTTGTTTCAACAGAACAAACTGTCAGTGTTAAGAGAAGGAAAAACAATGCAGTTAGGGATCAATTCAAACATTCATTTTGCTAATGTTTATATTAAGCACCCATCATTACGCAGTGTAATTAATCATGGGTGGAAACAGTACATGTAAGTAGTCAAACACGCTGCAGGCAAACAAGTTCGACCACTGTTGGTTCTGACGCGCTTCCCCAGACAAAAGACATGAAAGGATAATATGGATTGAAAGGTATTAAAGGATGCCCTTCTGCTTTTAGATAATCAAACATAACCGTGATATCACATGGTATAAATAAGAGTGAGAACATTGCTGCTGGGTTTCTTGATAAAAATAACTGGAAAAATGATTTTGTTTCATCATTAAGTTTAGTTCCGTAAAGATTCTTGGCAGCATTATTCAGTAATCAGAAATTCACTTAAGCAGAATTGACTGGATAACAAGAATAGGAATTTCACCATATCAAAAGCATCGGGCAGCCCTATCATTTTGAACTCTTGTCAAAAGCTTTGATGTGCCCAGCTCTCAATGCGACAGTGTGCAAAAAAAAAAATCTCAGCTCAATTTAAGTCTCATCCAAAGAGCTTACAACTGTAATTAAATCATTAAATTCTTGTCTACGCTTCACAGAGCGTAGAGAAATTAACTTCCCACCAACCTCATTTTCTATTTGAACATGAAATAATGATTTTCTGCCAGTCTAATTACAAAGCCAACATCTGATCAAGCCCGCATCCAGAGGGGATTATCACATGCGCCAGTATTAGACCTCATTACCAGCCTGAGTGCAGAATTATTACATCTTGTAATTGGATGGTGAGATTTATATACAGATCGGGCCGGTTTCTGTAAGATTGTAATTACAAGCTTCGTTGGTTAGCTACTTATCAGAACTTTGCAGGAAAACAAAACAAATGGCTGAGCGAAATGAGCATGTCATTAACCTGTAACCCCAGCGTGGGGGGAGAAGTGGTGTAACGCTCGTGTCTGCATTAAGGGAAATAGGTTCATCCATTTCAGTGCCCCGCCTGTGATGGCTGAGCAAAACAGTCTGTTTCATTTATTTAACCCAGGTAATCTGTGTGGGTAGAAAACACACGCGCGGAGAGAGAGAGAGAGGGAGAAGAAAAAAGGCTATAAATGAGCTGTCTCTTCTGCCAGGATGGGCTCAATGTTTCTATTACTTAAGGCTAACAGGCTGTGAAGCCATCCATTCTGGAGGCTGCGAGGGGGCTATTTCGCCTGCCTAGGAGGGAGAAGGGGGCCATCGATCCCAAAGCCCCTGCCGCTTGCCTGCAAGAGTACAGGGGCTTTGTTGCATCACTAAAACAAAATAGAGAGGTAAAACTCACACACACAAACAAACACAGACACAAATGAGAAGAAGAAGAAGCCCACGTAGCTCCTAAGTAACCCCTAACATAAACAGGCAAGTAATCAATGGAGAGGGCAAGCAGGCAGAGAGGGCCAGGGAGAAAAAAAAACAGGGTGGAGAGAGGGAGACGGGGAGAGAAAATAAAAATTGTTCAATTACTGGGCAAACACGTTTTTTCTCTTTTTTTGAACAAGTGATTTTGCAGTGCAAATCAATGTTGGCAGGTCAGGCTGCCTGCTACTAATCTTGGCATTACAACTCTCCAATCAGAAGCTCTCAGGTAATGGAGTTGTTATTGAACTTCATAGTCTGGATTAGATTCTCGCTGAAGATCAATGCTGCGCCAAGATGAGACTGATAAACCCTTGATAGCAATCTGAATCCCTGAAGCCATAGAGTGAAGCATGCTGGGCTCAAATACAGACGAGGAGTGTTGGTGGTGTGTGTGTGTGTGGGGGGGGGGGCCTTGACACAGCGCCTACCACTGCATTCTCTTGCCTCCGAAAGATTGGAACAAAACAACCAGTGTCTTAACTCACATAAACAATTTATTTACACATACATGCACATAATCTGGTGAAACACTGAGAGGACAGGGACAATATATTATATGAAATGCTGTGAAAAATGTATTCCAAATGGCTCATACCAACATCTCCATCACCTTAAATGAAACAAATAAGAAATGAAACCTGGATACACAATGTGATTTTATTCACAGAACACTGAAAACAAGCAGGGAAATGGACGACAGGGGGAGGGAGACTGAATGATTGTGCTTTTGTCTTCATGAGGAGACTTAATCCACACTTTTTCCTTACATTGACTCTATAAAAAACCTGCATACCCAGGTTACTTTTTGCAATATTTATTCATTTTATGACCATTTAGCAAATACTTTTTTGGAATTGG
>JAOWBC010000001.1:23282759-23300479 GCA_028566105.1 Hypoplectrus providencianus
GGTAGAGGGGTGTCCGAGCGACGTGGTCCCGGGGATGAGACACGTGTCCATCCGGAATCGGAGCGCTGCTTAGCGGACACAAGCAGGCAGACACCTCGCTGCTGGACTCTCAGATTTATACTCTCACTTCTTACGTTTATTCCGGCCCAGACACTCTCTCTCTCTCTCTCTCTCTCTCTCTCTCTCTCTCTCTCAAACAAACACACTCTCCTCTCTCTTTTTCACTCTCTCTCTTCTCTTCTGCAGTGTGATGCTAAACTTCTCTTTCTTCTTCTTCTTCTTATGTATCTAAATGTCAGACAGTCTCCACTTCTGTCTGGACCCCCTCACACTTTGCAGGTCGATCCTTATGCATGTATGTGTGTGTGTGTGCGCGCGCCCATGCATGTGTGCGTGTGTGTGAGTGTGAAGTGTGCGCGTGCTATTGACTGCTATGTAGTGATTACCATTCCGGTCGGATGGCACCAGCAAGCCGCTGTAATTAATAACCCCATAATCCGGGTTGGGGTGGATGTCGGCGGAAGAACACACACACAGATTCAGGACAGAGTTTTACAGAAACAAGGCGTATGCTTCTATGAGAAATTATAGCTGCTATTATCCCTCCCAGACAATGATAACTATCTGCCTCAAAAGAAGATTAAAGGTTTATACAAGTTGAGAATTCTTGGAAACCCGCATTATCGCATTATCAAAAAAAAAAAAAAAAAAGAAAAAAACTCAACCTGAGCCTGACAAGATTTCATCTCGCTGTCAATAATACATGAAGACTTTATATTCAAATAATAATAAGAATAATTCAACCTCTGGAGTTGTTTTGCAAACGGCGAACAAAGCAGATGCTGGTAGAGAAATGAGAGGATTATGCTTGTCCCGGACACTTTTATCTATTGATTCTTGGAATTTCAATCCTCACTCCCTTGTTTTGTTTTAATCTGTGTTATTATACAAGAAACATCAGGTTGCATTAAAATTATCAAATACAATAATATATATATTTTTTTTAGAATAATGTATGTCCGGATGATCGTTTTGGGTTGAGAGGATTAAGAAAGAGACTTTATTTAAAAAATGATTTATCGACTTAAGCTTTTCTTTGAGTGAGTGTTATTATATTATTCATATTGCTTTTTTATTATTTTCATGTGTTTTTTATACTAATTATATATTTTTTCCTACTATTAATATCTGTGTTTATTCATTTATTTTACTCTTGCCTATTGAAGTTTCTCAGAATATACATCCTGCTCAGCCCAATCCACTAAAAATGTTTATTACTGATGAGTGTTGCTGCTTTACACACAGTCTTCATTAGCAGTGTAACGCGCCGATCATCAGCTCTCTCTTTGATTTCAAGTGGCTACATGCGATGCGTTTGATGTCTCAAATTAAAGAGTGAATTGACTGCGGTTCTCCGGCCACCAGGAGCCCCATAACACCTCTAAAGCGGAGGAAGAAAACAGAGCCAGTGATGGAGCGATAAATAAAAAAAGAAGGTGAGTGTAGCGTGTGATCCGGGCTCATTACAAGTCATGAGCATCGTCAGTCGTTACGGACATATTCATTATTCATTATTTTCCTTTTTTTATTTTGATGACTTGCACTGATCCTTTTTTAAATAAAGACGTATTATAATTCAAAAGTGTGTGTCAACTATTTCCTGTTAATATATTTTTAAAAAAAGCACAATGCTGACTTCAACTTCAACTTTGCTTCCCGATTTGACTTTTTTTTTTTAACCGATGTCTTCTGAGGCGAGTCTCCAAGTTTCAAAGTTTCTTCTGAATCCGTGTTATTCAAGTAATAAAAAAAAAATAACAAAAAGAAAAGAAAAAGAAATAAAAACTCCAGACAAAAGTTAATCAGTCACTGACACCAAATGCTCACTGTTGTGTCCAAAAATTATGAATTAACACAAAAAATGTGGTAGGACAGACGCGAACAAATAACAAATGAAATAGATTGGCGAGCCATAAAATGAGATTTGAAACCCCATTCAAATAAGAGCTCGCGACGTCAGTACGGAGCGAGGGGGAGAGAGAGAGAGAGAGAGAGAGAGAGAGAGAGAGAGAGAGAGAGAGAGAGAGAGGAGGTGGAGAGAGAGAGAAAGAGAGAGAGGCTGTTTGTATGAGAGGGGTGAGATTTGAGAAATAGGAGGGGCTTCTAAACGACTAGAAATGTCAATCTGAGCAAGGGAGTCCCAATAATCTAAAGCAATCTGTAAGGACCTGACCTTAGTCCATCCAGATCAATAGGGAAGTGAGGGTGGAAAGAAGAAGAAGAGGAAGAAATAAGGGGCGCAACCGGATCGTTTACACTGGCTGTTCCCGAGGAAATATAGACTTCCCTTTGCCTGCACCTTTTGTTGCTCACATGCTCACACTGTAAAAGTGGATATCGAGGCAATTCCCTTGCTTTGTGTGATTGCAGCAGACTTTTTTCCCCTCCTTTTCCTACCGCCATGTCTTTCCCTCAGCTGGGATATCAGTACATCCGACCGATATACCCGCCGGAGCGCCAGGGGATCGCCAGCAATGCCCGGGCCGGGACAGAGCTCAGTCCGTCCGGCGCACTCTCCAACGTCCTCTCCACTATGTATGGATCTCCTTTCGCCGCAGCAGCGCAGGGCTATGGAGCGTTTCTGCCCTACTCTAACGATATATCCATTTTCAATCAGCTGGTGAGTCTTTCTTTTAACTCTTCTAGAACTTTTAGAAAAATAAAATAAATAAACAACTTTGCCGGAGTTTTTTTTATGCTGTAAACTTTTGGAGCGCCAATCGTTTGTTTGTTAAAAGTTGTTCTTAAAAAGAAGTAACACGTTAAACAAGCTTTTGGCTTATTTATAGGACAGCATTCAGAGAAAGTGTTGGCAAAAGAGTTAATAAAATGCTACAACGTGCTGTGGGAAGTTTATCTGGAGCTGTGCGTAAAAATGCGTAAAAGTAAAGTTTTTACAAGTGTTCTGCTTTGAATAAATGAAAAAATAATTTATCTTTTTACATGTAGGTGCTGAAATAACCATTTGAATTATGATAAACATTAGCTGCTTTGTTTGTTTACACTTTAATAATAAGCTGATTGCTGTTATATTGCTGTAAATCCACTTTTCATACAGTGAGACATGATTGTATTTCTCACGAAAAAAGGATTGCAGACTACGGCATTAATATTTTAAGTCTATAAAAAAAAATCTGACTCTTTGATTCTTTGTCTTTTCAGGGAGCTCAGTATGAACTGAAAGACAGTCCCGGTGTCCAGCACCCCGGTTTCGCCCACCATCACCCAGCTTTTTACCCATATGGCCAGTATCAGTTCGGTGACCCGTCCAGACCCAAAAACGCCACCAGGGAGAGCACCAGCACCCTGAAGGCCTGGCTCAGCGAGCACCGCAAGAACCCCTACCCGACCAAGGGGGAGAAGATCATGCTGGCCATCATCACCAAAATGACCCTCACCCAGGTGTCCACCTGGTTCGCCAACGCCAGGAGGAGGCTAAAGAAGGAGAACAAGATGACCTGGGCCCCTCGGAACCGCACCGACGAAGAGGGGAATGTTTACGGCAGCGATCATGAAGGGGAGGAGGGGGACAAGAGGGAGGACGAGGAGGAGATCGACTTGGAGAACATCGACACGGAGAATATTGAGAACAAGGACGACTTGGACGACCAGGACGACCTGCATTCAGATATTAAACTAGACGGGAGGAGTGACTCGGAGATTTCTGACGGCTATGAGGATTTACAAGGGCCCGACCAGAGGTTTCTAAAGGCTGTGGGGAAGGAGGGCAAAGACGTGGAGAGAGGAGGAGAGCACTTCCACAGCCACCATCACCACCACCACCACCACCATCACGCTTTGGACACCAAAGCGTCCCAAGCGAACGGTGAGCAGCTCAAACTGAACCCGGTGTCCGTGAGCTCACCGCCCTCAGAAAACAACCCGGCCCCGGCCCAGAAGCCAAAGATCTGGTCTTTGGCAGAGACAGCCACGGCCCCTGACAATCCGCGCAAATCACCACAGCAAATGAACGGCAGCAACTCCGCAGGGCCGGCCGCCCAGACCATCATCGCCCCTCACAGACTCATCTCTTCTTGTCCCGTTGGGAAAATCCAGAACTGGACGAACCGAGCCTTCTCGGCGCACCAGCTGGCTTTACTGAACTCCAATCACTATCTGGGACTGGCAAACCAGGCCACAGCCACCGGCCTGGCCCTCTACAGCAGCAGGCAAACGGAGGACAAGAGTCATAGTTCAGAGACTTCAGTCACAGGTACATGTCCCCGACACTGAGACGCGCATGTAGAATTAAGTACAAAACAAAGACACTAGTCCATTGCCCGTCATTCATTTCTATTATTTTTTAGTTTGCCTCTTCATGGGTTTCTCTCTCTCCCTAGGCCACACAGCTGATCAGTGTTACAATGTTAGAGAATACAGTGTGTGTGTGTGTGTGTGTGTGTGTGATGTATGCCCGTGTGTGTGTGTATGTGTGTGTGTGTGTATGTGCGACTGCTTTGAAAAATGTCCGAGAGGATTATGAAAAACCTCACCAGAAAGCATTTAAGAAAAACAGTAAAATGTTGAATTGGGTGAAAACTGTTCTTAATTCACGTGTTCCTTTTATTACTTCTGTGATATCCATATGATATTAGGGCCCATGTGCTTGGATTCAATTGTTTACACAAACCATCTAAATTCACTGAGTTTGATAATAGGCAGTCCAATTAATTCATTTTAATTTTCTTGGAGAGATCTTAGTGCCTTTGGATGCAGAGAAAGAAAAGTTGTTAAAAACAGCTTTCCACCCACTTCAAAGATAGCGAGGCTGTCACTTAAATAACATTTGGGATTTTTTTTTTCCTTTTTGATGCCATATTACATTTTCCTTTCAAAATGCCATATTTTCCCAAATTAGCTTTTATTTTAATATTTGTTTTATTTTTTTCCCTCCCTGTGTGCGCGCTTGTGTTATTTGGTCCAGGCCTATGTTACACTTACTTGTTTGGTCATGCAAATGAGCTCAATGCAAATTCACTACAGACTCGTTTTTTAAAAGGCAATTGTCACTTTTATATCACTTTGTTTTTTAGCTCTTCCTAAGGCTATTATTAGTAATATTTTTTTTTTCCCCATCACTACATTTTCCTCTGTTCCCCCTGTGTATTTCAGGCCTCAACTTAGAAGCAGCGGTGGGATTTTTTTTAAAAGGCTCTCTCCTCACCCATAACCTCTCACCCATCACCCCTCTCTTTATTCTTTTTATTTTTTTTTTATTTGAATATGGAATGTAAAATAAGAATAATACATCTCTGTATACTTACATTGTAAGCATGTCCTGTGTAAAACTGCTAATGTAATAATGTATGAACCTGTAGTCTGTGAGTTTTTTTTTTCTTTTTTCTTTTTGTAAGTTCTGTGAGGATTTGATGTTCAAATGTTTTTGTATATAAAGTTAAGAATATGTACATACTTGTGAACCAAATTGTACAAGAAAGTCTATATTTTGGCTAATAAATGAACTGCTGCAACTTTATGAAATGGTTAGTTTTTGGCCGAGGTGTTTGGATGCTGCTGTCATTGTGCACTGCTGTTTGAAATGCATTGCTTTGGTTGTGTGTGTGTGTGTGTATGATGTGTGTTTGTGTGTGTGTGTGCGTGTGTGTTTGGAGTGTGTGTGTGTGTGTGTGCAAGTGGACAGCCTGAGGCACAGACTTCATCCTCCGTGATAAGTAAATATTCGAGAGGGATTTATCACACTTTTGTAGTGGAGGGACTTAAGGCTAATTAGCCAGCATTGCGGCATACATTTGGATATTAATGTTGTGGGATTATCCTCCTATAGAGGCGTTGCGCTCGAATTAAAATGAATCATTCTTCCATTAATTTTTCCTCCCAAATTGTACAGAGACTTTCGGTAACGAATGCCTGTTATATGATCGCTGCTATTTGATAGTAAAAGATGGATTTGGGCTCTGCAGTGCAACTCCCACATCTCATCATGCTCGATTTGTAAAGCTGTGCTCTTCACATATATCACACCTTCTCCTCAGCTATAGCGCTGCGCTTTGCTCTAATTGTAATATATGGTGGCTGTAGAACTAATAATAACATCATTTATTGTGTTTGCCCGTGATGTGATCATTTGCATGTGTGAGCCTCTTATCAGAGGAACTTTATGTAAACTTAGTGTTGGAGCTCCCTCTACAGACACTCGCGGTCGGCCATGTCTCTGCTGCACTGACACACACATTGAGCTCGTGGAGTGGCGGTTTTAAAAAGCCCATTCTTAATGTATGCATCGGTTGTGATAGAAAATTCGATCGGGACATTTTGCTTTTATAAATCAGTCGCAGATGTATGCCTTTTAACGTGTTATTCGGCGTTAGTGTTGCGGTTTAAGCATGTCCAGACGGAGTGCATGTGTGGAAATGAGGCAGTGCACTTGTTTTTAATGCTTCTAAAAAATTAAACTTTTTTTTTTTTAAATGTAAAAAAATAAAAAAGAAAGAAGGAAAGAAAGAAAAAAAAACATTTTATTTTTTGCTCACACGTCGAAATCTAGTCTGTTTAATTAAATATGAATAGACAATTTCAGTTTGAGCTCGTGGAATAAACCAGTAAGCATAAATATAAATATATTTACAAAGAGGCACAATTTAAAAAAAAACTTTAAGCATTTTACAAATGGATACAATTTAGTGAAGTTTTGAAACAGCTGAAGTATTAAGCATATTTAATGCCATCGCATGACTTCTCAATTATCCCTGAAAGCGCCATATGTCAGACGGTTTCATTCATTTCAATCAACTTATATATAAGATCAAATGATAATGATAATAATAAAGGTAGAAGGGAAGAAAAAATCAGTAGAGGAAAACACGTTGTCATTTTTTTACTGTCCAAATTTTCCCGAGATTTTAAAAATAGAATCCAGCCTTAGAAATAGTCAGGCGAGACATAAAATACTTTCAAGTGTAAATTGTTTTGTCTTATCTTTTTAATTTAACAGCAGTGAAAATATAAAAAGAAATTTTATTTTTGAAGGTTTAAACATTTATTTTGCAGGACAAACCAAACTTCTGTTTCCTTCGATTTACCCTTCCTTAAACGAAAACCATCCTATTTCGTTGACATTGTAACTAAAAATAAATCTCAGATTTTTTCTTTCTTTTCATAGGTGACATTTTAATCGTCTTTGTTTTTACATTTTAAACACGCACACATAGATACACGGTGTGTGACACATTCCTGGACTCACATTGGTCATCGAGGACAGTATCAGTGTAACGTGCTCCAGTCAGACGCCTCGCGCTGATCCGCACGGGCCGTATCCTCTCCAGCTTTAATATCTGCTTTAAACAAACCTCATCCCAGCCGGGGGAACACTCCGGAGCCTGTTTCAGCTCCTCTCACCATGTTGCCTTCCTGTCTAATCAATTATCTCCCTTCAGAGCCCCATGTACCCGCGCGATGCATATTCATAAGTGGCACTAGCCAGCTGATTGATGGAATAGGTTTTTTTTTTTTTTTTTTAAACATTCTTGCCCGTTTCCTTTTGTCAAAGGAAGTAGCTTTGAATGACCAGCATTACACCATCACCGATGATTCATTATAATACAATAAAAAGGAACATGAGGTGTTCATATGGAATGTTACAAGGAGAAAACAACATTTAATTTCGCTTTATAAATAATAAAAATTAAAAAAAAACACCAGTTTATTATGACATGTATTATAAATCAATCAAATTTATGTGCGCTTAAAAAGACTTCTATAAATAAAGAGTGGTCTGTAAGGGCAGCACACTGATAAATAACGATGCTTATTTCCTCAGTGTTCACAGGACGTTTTGCTCCTGAGGGGCCCCCAGAACAAGCCACCTCTTGATCATGAGGATTCAATTGAAATGCTACTGAAGGGCCAGTGATCGTGTCTGGAGCTCAGGGCCTCTCCTCTGATCAGTGCATGAAATTAGGGATTAAAATGCCTCGGCAGAAACAAAGTAATCATGGCTGCTTATGTCGCCATACGTGTCCAACCTGCTCCCGGTTACAAAGAGCAAATGGAATGCATTAGCTAACATTTTTTGCTCTGAGCTACACAGGGACCATTTCCAGCGGGGCATGGTGTGTCACTCGTTTCCTCGCACGTTAAGTGGATGTTCTCCTGGCTAATGAGCAATAATCAACATTGACTCCTCTTCTTATTTCTGAGGTCCATGCTGCGTTAAATGTTCACAGTCTGCAGGGGCACACTGTAGCACTGCTGCACTCCACAGCCTCAACAAGCCAGTGCAGTCTGCTCCACATGGCATGCTAAGAGGTTAAAAATATAAGGAGCATAGCTGCTGCAAAATCTGACATGCAGAATTGTTTTTAATCCCACTTTATAAAGCACTAGATCCTCTACTAAACTAACAGTCTTGTAATTATTTACAAATAAACTGGTGCTTCCCGCATGATGAAGAGTGTGGGAAAGCTTTTGACATTAGTTGTACTTCATTTCCAATAACAGTGGTTATTGTTGCCCAGAGTGATGTTGACTCCCTCCTGCCCTCAATACGCTGAGGCAGGACTACATGGGAGGAAAAAAAAAAAAAAAAAGCAATGTGCCGTTAAACAGCCACTTAGAAAGGGAAAAATCTGAGAAAGATGGAATCATTAAAAGGAAATCTAATCTGTCTTTCCAAAGCGTTCATTGATCTGGGAGAAGGTGGACGGCAGCTCCAGTGGCTGAAAGGGTCTGGCCAATGGAGCCATCAGAGGTTCATGTGTGAATGGGGAGAAGCCATGGAGTAAATAAACACTAGAGCGGCCCATTGGAGAGGGCCAGAGGTGCCCTGTGAAAGAGGAGGCCGCTACAAATAAAGGGGGTCAGTCTTGTGTTTTCACCTCATCCACCCCTTCTGTCATTGTAGCCCCAGCACCAGTGCCACCTCCTCCTCCTCCTCCTGCTACCCCCAGGCTGGCCCGTTCTGCCACACCCCCTCCTGCCACAGAGACAGACAAATGTCACCTCCTTTGTGGACCTAGTCAGGCTTAGAAGCGGCCCACTGTCTTTGTGCGGTGGACTAATCCTTTTATGAGCCACTGTCGACCGCGCCCCCCCACCCAGAGTTTGCCCGGGCCAAGAGAAGGGCTGCCCTTTTTATTCCGTGAGTACTCGAGCAGTGTGTGTTAGCTGACCGCAGGAGGAGCAGAGGATCTGCTCTCTGGAACACATGTCCCACACACACCACATACCTTCATACACAGGCTTTACAGGCCACGGCACTCCGCAGCAACTTGTTACGCTCTGGAGCTGAAAGAAGAGAAGGTGGAAAGCCGAATTTTACCCCTGCCGAAGATATGCGACTTCTGTGTCTCCTGCAAGTTTTATGGCACATTCATTATTGAGAATGTGAGTGAAAGTGCAGCAGCGACACGTTAAAGAATAGCCAGGGAGCAAGGGGAGAGAGGGGTTGTTGTGTTTCCCTGGGCTGAGCAAAGGACAAAAGGCCCAGAAGGAGTGACATTCTCTGGGGCCGAAGCGGGAGAGAGGGAGGGCACTGATTTCATGCCTTTTGTTGATGGAGGTTAGAGAGAGGAATTCTTTCACTGAATCCGAAAGGCAACAAGTGGGGAAGGGGGGACAGGCCGACAGGCCAGAGGGAGAGGCGTTGGTGCTTTTGCCGTTCACCCAGCTGAAAGATTGTGCTTTTCTCAGCCCCCTTCAGATCCTTCAGACAGGCCAGAGTTACAGGGCAATTATGGAAATGCAGCTTTGAAGCCAAGCATAGCCGTCTTTCAGTTCTTCCTCAGGACAAAGCAAAAGGCAGTAAGGGCTTTTCATGCACCCTCCTCTATAAAACATGCTCAGCCTCAGTATGGCCTATGTATGTTTCTAACTTTTCTTCCCTAAGTTACACTATATTGGAACCAGTGTTGACATTTGTGAATATGCTTTAAAAAGAAAATCATAGGAGCTTTAGCTTGTTTTTGTTAGGGTTGTATTATAGGAACATTTTTTACATGTTTATGGTGAGAAGCTGCATTCCCTCATGTCTTTATAATGTCAATCTGCCTGTTAAGCATTTACCAGGGAGATGAGCACAGGGGTGGGTTTATAAAAAAAACGTCTGGCCTCATAGCTCCAACAGCTGCACGCTTTTACCAGCTTGATGTCCCCTCTCCACTCACACGTCACTAACAGAGGCCCAGCAAACCATCAGCCCTGCGCTTTCTCAGCTTTGTACATTAGTCAGCGGTGTAGCACAGAATTTCACCACCTCGTGTGAACTAATAAGACACATTTTCTCCGGCTTTTGAGAGGATCGCAGGAGAGTGATGTCTCTACATCACCCGACACAGCAGAGGCCTTGTACAACAGTGCCTTTACACTCCGAGCATATCTGACAAATGCCAATACTCCGGCTTTCACTCATCACTGTTAATGAGAGGACATATTTTGGACGTTTCCAATATTTGTACAGACTTCATACATTATGAAGGCTCTTTTATTCACAGTAGCAGGCGGAGAGGACAAGGGTGGGGTAGGGTGGCTGTGTATTCATGATTCCACGGGATTGGCTGACTGGTGAAGGGAACTTAATAAATTCTTCCTCCTTGGAACACTGTCAAACAAGTCCTTTCTTACATCTCCCATGAATACATTACCAGCGAGCTTGATTGATTAGAGACCCTCACAAGAGGGTGAACCGATGAACCGACTCCCCCGGTGTGATTAATAGACTTTATTAAGAGAGTCCTCTCCTTTTTAATAATGGTAATGTAAAGGAAGGCGTTGTGGGGCTGGGGGGGGGGTGCAGGAAGTCTAACGATGATCACTGGCGCTGTCCCTCTCTTTGATCCACATCCCCTTTAGTTTGAGTTCATTTTCTCAACCTCCAACTGCCTATATCCATCACCTCCCTATCAGTGCCACACGCTGCAGATATGAGCTTCCTTTTATATACTGTTTTCACTTTTGTGCCTGCACACTGCCAATATGAAACTCTTTTAAAAGTCTCTCCTGGGTAATGTGGGAAGCAGGATTGATTTGGATTCATACTCGCAGTTTACAGCTAAATGAAATTGGCTCAGTATCCATGAAACGTCTTTAATAGGCCTTAGATCAGAAACTAAGTGACGACTGTATAACTCTGCACCTGATGCCTGCTTGGTGACGGGGCAGTGTATGTGACAGTGTGACAGAAGCAGTCGGATGATTTTATCACAGACATATCTGTACCTCCTGATATCATCACTTATGTTTTTCAATATGCAACAACAATATGAAAACCTTTTTCTTTTTACAGAACATAAAATGCTTTGAGAAAGCTATTTAGCTTTTTTTATTTTTTCAGTAAACAAATGACTGATACTGTAAAAAAAAAAAAAAACAGTAATATTTTTTATCAAGCTTTATATATCTTTTATTACTATTCTTGGTCAGCAAGAATGGTCAGCAGTTGAAGGATACTAAACATATACTAATGATGTCAAAATACCACATGACTAATGTTTATTAATTATTTTCATTAATTCTTTCTTTCTCTCAGTTTTTAATCCTAGAATTGGTTGAAAATGGATTATCATTATAATAATAATAATTATTATTATTATTACTATTATTATTATTACACATTAATTTGAATAGCGCTTTTCTAGATACCCAAGATGCTTTACATCAATGACAAAACAAACCAACCACAAAGAAAAAAGAAAAATAATTTGTTTTATTTTGGTCCTCAGCATGTTAGTATTCTAAATTCTAGAGATAGTCTGACCTTTGACCTCCTTACATTTGGTTGCTTGTAATGTTATGATTTGGTAATACTCTGTCTTGTTTGAATTTTAAATGATTCAGATAAGACATCCAAATATAAATGTTTAAAAAATATACAAACTCAACAAAGCACATTCCTGGGTGCGTGTGTGTTTGGGTATGTAAGTCAAAGCTTCCGTGAGGTACGTGTGTGTATCCAAACAACTGGCTGGCTAATCATTGTTCTTGAGAGTCAGTGTGGAGTTAGGCAGTGGGTAAACCATGTACAGGAAATTGTTTAGCCACCCAGAGCTGAGCCTGCTTATCAGCACAACACAGGAACAACAGAGACTTTACTAGCACTGGACACAGCAGCTCCAACTTATCATCATGCTGGATTTTGCAATACACCACCACAGGTGATTTATTCAAACACGGATACCACAGATAGCGCTATTCACGTCCCGGCGCATTACTGCATGACCCAGACAGGTTCTGTTTGTTTTGCTGCTACAAACCCAGACTCACAAACACACAACCATATATGACATCACCAGACAAGCCAAGTGTTGCTCAGTACGGCTGTAAACCTGAGAGGGAGGTCGATAACAGCAGGTGAGAGGGCTTTGCTGTGTAATGATGATGCCTACCAGTGTCTAAGTTGTAAACCCTGCTATTGATTCTCTTCAGTTCAGCCAATAGTCTCCACAATCTCCCATGCCTTAAAGTCTGCTGTAATGTGTCTGCATAGAATCCAATATCCGCCACTATTAATGAATACTGACAAGCAGCTCAACCTTTCTATTTTTATTTTTTGATTTAACCAAGTTAGTCCCACTGAGAGCTCAGATCTTGTTTCCTAAGAAGACCTGGCCAAGCCTGCAGTAGCACATTTGGATTGCAGCTTTTTACAGTAAATGCCATAGAAATAAACACATTTTATATTAATAAAAAAAAAAAGAAAATAGTAGGTGGAAGAACATGATAGGGAAACATAACACAGACCAGGAAAGGCACTGTGCTAAAACAGTAAATATATGTCTATACAAAGTGTTTTTACGAGTTTTACCAGGGGTATAAATAATGGATTTGCAGGATGAGGCTGGGTGACATGCTTCCTCGTACTCCATGGGGAGTTTAAAAGTATATATGCTAAAGCCAGAGGAAAAGAGGAGGCAGAGAATGTACTCCATTCTTCTCAACTTTTCTTTGTGCTTAGATAAACTTGTTGTCAGGCACATTGTCAGCCACTCCAGCGTGACACCTCACAGCCAGATAATGGCATTGCTATGCAAATGAGAGATGGTGAGAGCTATACGACCAGTGGGTGCATGTGTGTGTGTGTGTGCGTGTGTGCATGTGTGTGCATTCATGCATGCATCTGTTTTGTTAGTGTTTATTAGAGAATGAAAGGGTGGGCGACAGAGTGATTCAGTGGTGGCATGAGGATAGATTGGTGCCTTGTCTATAATAGTGAAACTAAATGCATGCTGAAGGAGGATTGTTGAGCCAAATTCTGTTCTGTTTCAACTCTCTCTCATCTACTCCTGGGAAATCTCCCTCATCTAGTCAAGACAAGTTGCCTTAAGACTTCACAGAGAAAAATTAAAGATGACAAGTAGAATAACTGTGCAGTAATATGTCCTGGTGTGACTGTGAGAGTTTAGATTATAAAATCACGTAAGGCATAAAGCACCTTTACACGACAACAGGGCTTCACCTACAGTGCAAAGGGACTGTGAAAAAATTCTGTGGACACCAGAAAATTTGTTGGTTAAAGTCGCACTCCAGACATATTATAAAGTAAAAAAGAATATTTTGCTATGGTTACTGTACTGTCTGTACTAACTTATTTTGAAGTTCAGGTTACTATTTCTATTACATGGCTATTACTGTCGTTTGAAGTTGTGATGTAGTAATATAGCTTGTCCAGCTGCATTGGTAAATATAAAATGTGAAACTATCATACTTGATATTACATTTTTTTTGTATTTTTATGAAAAGTTTATGCAGGTGATAACTCCCAAAAGAAAAAAAAAATAGGCGTAAATGTGTAATATCACAAAGCATGTATCAAAATGCCTACAAATCTATCCTCACGCTGCAAACAGATGTAGGTATGATGTGTTGAAGGGGGGTACGTTTCTATAAGTCCACCAATCTGCTAATTTTTGTAATTGCCTACTATTACAAAATGCAATTACAAGACAGCACTATTTGAAGCCTGTTCATTTTCTGCATGGAACCAGTGAAGGCATAAGCTAAGCTAATTAAATAAATAACTGGGCTTAATGGTGCGTTCAGAACAGCGCTGCATACCTGGGTGAGAAAGTTCAAGCTCTACCTCCGAGTTGCTGACTACGGCTGCTGTTCTCCGCTGGAGTGCCAGGTGTAGAGTTCTGCATTGTACAGAAGGCTGAATGAGCAGACAAATGCAAGAGTTTGTGTACCTCTGGCAGTACTGGAGCCAACTGTACACACATCTCCCCCTCAGTGGAGAAATGTTAAAACACTTTTCACAGATACAAGTCATTATTGTCAAGATCAGACAGTTTAGGGAATTTATAAATATGAAATTCACATTTTTGAGTAGAGGGGGACTTTAAAATGCATGACCCAATTAAAGCAAGTCATGTTTGTTTTCTGGGATAGAAGGAGAAAGTCACTGACATCTGTTCTCAGGGAGGAAATATTCTTGGTATCCTTAGTTAACTATTACCAATTACAAGGCTTCCTCTAGCAATGTTTCCGCCATCCAGAAAGGACTTAATCTAGACAATGTAGACAATATAAAGTAAAACTGTCAGTGACAGGACGGGAAGTAGGAAGTGGTGAGACACAGAGTAGAAAAGTGCCTGAACAAGCCAAGTGTTCAGTATGAATGCTCCCTGCCATCTCCAGCTGTGTAGGCTGTTCTAAGTTTTGTCCCTTAGTGGCGACTGGGCACAATGAAGTGGCGCTCTCACAAACAGAGAGGGGTGGGCACTGTGTCAGAAGGGCCAGTATGGCCCGCCCCCTCCTGTTGTCATGCTAAGACAGCAGCGCTCACTGGAACTGTACCCCTATTCACACATCAACCTCAAATCCACGCCAACCCAGGGGCAAACGCGTTCAGATTCTTCCTACTAACGCCCATGCATCCTCTGAAAGACAAAACCCAAGCGACTCTGAAAGGAATCAACTTCTCTTCCTCGGATCTGTGAATACGCTCAGTTAGCTGATGACTTTAAGGGGCAAGGAGTGTGGATCCCGAGCTCCCGTGGGCCTCATCACTGAGAAGCACGGGCTTAATCTGTAAAAGACCATGAGAACAGGCATGTCTAATGTCATTTTACAGGTAGATAGAGCGGGAGATTGGGGAGTAATTGGAAGTAATAACAGATAGCTCTCTTTCAATCCCACAGGACTTCTCTCCCTCCTACGCCCCCGAATTCCCAGAAGACTTCTCGGTATATTTGCTGTCACCCCGAAAGAAATATACTGCGGATGAACTGTGACCTTTGTTCTCTTTCCCTGAAGGTCACCTGTCCACTTTACATACACAGATGAGGTCCTCTTTGCCGGAAATGATAAGACAAACAGCAGAGAAGAGGTAAGGTCAGCGAGTTAAACCAACAGCTAGAATGACAGTTAATTGGCCGGAGGGTAGTGTAACTGTCATCCATTTCCCCTGGGCTGACTTGGGAAGACTCCCCCCGGCTGCCTCCACTCACTCTCCAGAGACCTCCACTCCGCACAAGAACGCTCACTTATCAGCTGTCTCCCACAGGTTCAAGCAGTGGACATCGGTGCATGGGAAAACAAAATGATTATATTGCCTCCGATTTGATTATTACTTCATCATTATTGTTTATATTGTGGGAATACACAATAAAGACTGTGACAAGTGAGGAGATGAAATGTCAAAGTGAATTACAGGCATATGCAGAAACTGGCCGCAAATCAGCTGGCAGAGCTAAAAGGTCTTTCTTGCTAATTGCTCATATCCTACCAGCAGTGAGAGGCGTCCAGCCGCTGTGCAATAGGCTGGCTGACTGAGAGCAGACAGATAAGACTATGTGTATGGATGATTCGACCCATGCTCTAATGACTTGTTTAGTCCTGTGTGTCAGAAGCAGTGACACATAGAGGATGGCATGGAAGCTCTTGGGCCTTCTGTGCATCCGTGTGTGTAGGTGTGTGTGTGTATGTGTGTGTGTGCAAAGACCGAGGCAGAGAGGGGAAAATGACTCCCTGCACAGCACTTAGAATAAGTGTGTGTGGACGTGAGTGGGTGTGTGCAGGAGGAGACCACATGCATGTA
This sequence comes from Hypoplectrus providencianus, assembly GCA_028566105.1. Taxonomy (NCBI): domain Eukaryota; kingdom Metazoa; phylum Chordata; class Actinopteri; order Perciformes; family Serranidae; genus Hypoplectrus; species Hypoplectrus providencianus. Next base: position 23,298,811 of record JAOWBC010000001.1, read on the forward strand.
TAAGGAGGAGTGATGGTTTTAGCAGAATCTGTCTGTCTGATTTCACAGGGGCCAGGGTTTTGGGTGTGAAAGGCAAGACAGAGAGAGAGAGTGTGTGCATGTGGGAGATAATAGGCCTTTCTCCACGCCACTCAGTGTTCCGCTGGCACACAGCTGGCACACAGCTGGCCATCCAACTAAACTGTCCCAGCCCCCTTCTTCCCAGCCGGCGTCCTCCTCCAGCATCACCCAGCCCCCCCCCCCCCACCTACAGAATGCCAGACATGCATGGTAAGGGAATACGGGGGGAAGAGGGTTAAGTAAGAAAGAAAAAACATTAGTGTTAATGGGGAGGAGGAAGGAGGAAGTTATGATGGGGCCCGACGTTCCTGAGCTCCATCTGGGGCTTGGCAGGAGGGGATCCGTCAGTGACAGACAGGTGTTCCTCAGCAGCCTTACTAATCTCCAGCCAGCCCCTTTGCTCCGAGCCCAACGGGACCCAACTCCGGCTCCTCCTGATATAGCTACTACTCTTTATGTCCCCACCTAGAGTCTGTCAGATACAAGGCACAAAGAAAAAAAATGTTCTTATAGATCAATAGGCAGGGAAGATATGCAAATATATATAATATAAACAATATTTGCATAATACACAACATGTCCTCTCCCTGTTTCTGTCCTATATTTCAACTATTTGAACAATGAAGGCACAAAGAACAATTGACACTTTAACTAATTTTGAGTTATGACCTCATATTTTAATTAAATGTGGATGATGACAGATAAGGTCAGACCTGATCACAGCAGGTGCTTACATCTTGATGTAATGCAACTATCATGTAACACATGACACAACAACTTAAAAATGTTTTGAACCTCTGTTGCCAAATATACAGCACAATAGCTTCAGCCTATTACACTGTGAGTCATTAAGGCTTTTACATAGTTTTTTGTCAGCACCTGGAGCAGGGTGCAGCTTTCCTGGGAAATGACACCTCAGGTGTAAATGATGGCATGTGCTTTTGGTTCCCAGCAATTGCAGCAAGAATTGTGTTGTGGGTTACAAAACATTAATAAACAAGTTTAGTGTTGTCAAATTGGAATCATTAATATGAGGATGTTTGTTTTGGGGGATTCTCTTTCCTTGTCAAGAGGTCACAGTGTGAAGAGAAGAAAGGAGGAACTAAAAAAACAAAAAAGGAGCTACCATGCCTTATACGTTGTGATTTTTCAAAGTTTCCAGTGTAGTTACATCTGAAAATTGCAGAGACTAACACCAAGATGGTCTAGACAGCTGCTGAACATGTCTACTTCGGCAGCCACTGGAGGCAGGATATCACTCATCACTGAGAAGAAAACATTTGACACATATATTTCGGACTGTCAAAAAGCAAAAATGCTAAATGGTTGGCAGAATTTGGTATGTGACATACCATGTTACCTATACAAAAGATAGCTACATTTTTCCTTGAATATTAAGATAGAATATTCAATTATTCCTTTAATGATTCCCACTGGGGAAAATTCAGGTGTTACAGAAGCACAAGTAAATTTGGTGGCGCAGTGGTTAGCACTCATGCCTTACAGCAAGAGTGCTTTGTGCCAGGGATTGTGAGTTCAAATCCCGGGCGGCCGGGCACTTCTGTATGGAGTTTGCAGGTTCTCCCCGTGGGTGCGTGGGTTTACTCCG
>JAOWBC010000001.1:23300579-23313667 GCA_028566105.1 Hypoplectrus providencianus
ACTCCGGGTACTCCGGTTTCCTCCCACAGTCCAAAAACCTGCACATTAGGTGAATTGGCAACTCTAAATTGGCCGTAAGTGTGAATGTGCGCTTGTATGTGATTGTCTGTTTGTCTGCCCTGCGATAGGCGGGCCACCTGTCCTGGGTGTACCCCGCCCAGAGCCATCTGAGATAGGCACAGCCTACCCGCGACCCGGGATTACCTGGATGAAGCGGTTAAAACAATGAACAATGAATGAATGTATAAAATCAATATAAAATGTGTACTATATGACATAAACGGCAAAACGCAAACTGTAAAATAAATAAAAGGTTTAGAACGTCACTAAATGCTAATAAAATTGTAGAGATGCCAAGATAAAACGGTGGAGGTGTTACTTATCATAGCTGTCATTTGTCATATTGTCATCTCTCCATCTGTATATCACAATCAGAAATTCTTTAGTAATCCCTGGAGAGAAATCAGTTTTGTTCCAGGATCACAGAAAGACATTGTATTTACAGTGCATATAAGTCGTAAAAATATACAGAATTAAAATACAAACCTAAAAAAATATATAATGACCCAAAAATATTCAGACTAATAAATATATTATTATTGCACAAGTAAGCAGGTGATAGGTGACAATTGAGTATAAGTGCTATCATGTCAATGTGCATAAATTCTGTATTTGCATGTGGCCATGTACTATTTATCTGTAATGTTCTCCAGCTATTATACTAAACACAGAGTCGGGCCTACTGATACAACACGTTAACAGACAGCGAGGAAATAAAGTTAAGATATATATTTGCATGGGTGTGCTTCCACCTGTGCTATCAACAGTATGCAAATTTGAATTGCATCTCTGCATACAAATGGCCCACTTTGCTGTTTTAGTCATTGGGCAAAGTAGATGATGACCACATGATCGTGAGGTTGTGGGTTGTGAGGGATGTAGATAAGGAGTGTGTTCTTTTGAGGACAGCAAAGCACATCCAGATGACTGGGACACAAGACTGTTACACAATATAACCCTTATAGACACAAGCAGCACGGTTTACACAGGGCTATAATCTAAAATGAGATGACTCCATGCAGAGCTACAAATTAAATAAAGCCAAAATCTGGATTCCATTATCATGTCTCCCAATGCCTACATTTTTGTAACATTTAAATGGAAAAATAAATATGAGCGTTGCCGTATCAAACAAAGCCCTAACCAGTATTTGTTTTGTGGGAACGCTCTGAGAAATGAAAAGCTAGCACGGTAAACACAGCCTTTTCTAAAATTTGTGAGTGGCACCAAATGTTTCTGGGTGTAGTAATTGCTGGCAGATTTGTAGATGTGTGTTTTAATTAGCCTCGACAGGCTGCTGATGGCATTACACAAGTTGTTCCCGTCAAACAGGCCCCAGAGATGGAAAACCAACAGAGATCAACCATGTGGACATGGTACAGTGAATCAGAATAAGCCCCAAGTTAATGCTTATAACCAGCACCGATTGATGAATGACCACACATCCGAACAGCTGCCCAAAAAGGTTGTTCATGAGGTAATGCTCAAAAGTTATATAGGTCTTAAGAATAGGAATAAAAGTTGATTTAAAGCAACTGTGCTCAATGGTTTCCTTCATGAGATAGGATTCTTGTTTTTACCCTCAAATGCAGATAATGACAATGACCAGCAGAGGGCGACTCCAACGGTTGCAAAAACAGGCCCGATTGTATAGAAGTCTATGAGAAAACTTCTCACAGCATAACTTCGGTCAACATTTCCCTAATGAGTTTATGGTCTCAGTTTCAAAGTGTCAAATATTTTTCAAAACAGTATGATGTTTATTTTGTAAATTATGGTTTCATGCAGACTAAAAAAAAAGAAAATTAAGCAGGGTGCACTTTCAGCTGTGAATAACTTGTGATTGACAAGTTGCTATCATTTCTGACAATCAGTTAAAACTGAGGCTTAGAAATATCAGTGTATCAATGCCACTGTGTACATGTAAATAGCTGTGATCTTGTTTTTGTTTTACCTTGAATGATTGCTAGCTCTGTTAGCAGTGACTTTTAACAAAGTAGTGTGCATAAAATCCTTGGGTTCTAAGTCCAATCCACCCTCTAGTCCAAATATGGTTTCTTCTGGATCCAAGAATCCGAAATGCCAAATTCAAGGTTTCAAGACAGTAGTCAATGAACGAATGGTAGATTTCACAGTGGTTACATCCACTTTTTTAATGCAGCCTATGTCTACACATGCCTTTGAAATTGTAGCTCATAATAGACCTCTGTTATCTGAGAGCACAAATCTCAAGAGCCGCTCGCCTTGCACAAACACACATTTAACATTAGAGTTATCACTCCCTTTAATCCGCAAGCACTTTTAGGCCTTGTATCCTCCCGCTGACTCCCCTCGCACCTCATCTACCCCGTGCTAACACAAACCTCCTCTTATGTGGCTTCCCCCTTTCCCCCAGCGCGGGATCCACATCACTGAGACTGTAGCCGCCATGGAGGGCCTTTTTCCACTTCTCCAGCCATGTTCGGCCAAGATTTATTCGACTCTTCAACCAAAATGTAATTTTCACCATGTTGGTTTTTGAGAGTGAAGGGAGCGCGGAAGAGATTTTTAAAAAAATTTTATGTACTTTAAGAGTCATGTCTACTCAGCTGGGATAGTGGGACAGCTCGCTCCAACACCAATACCCCAAACCCACAGAGACAGCTAAGTGATTTATTGGCCTCTTTTTATTGAGAGGGCCAGAGAGAGAGAATGAGAGAGAAACATAAGTAAGAATAACAGTGTAATTGAGCCGCTCTACAATGTTGCACAACACAAAGGTAACACAGGTGGGGGCCTTTAAACGGGTTTAGGTTTTATGGTAAATTGAAGGAAAGAACTTTTGTTGTCTAACAGGATATCCTGTAGCTTATCAAAACATTGTTTCATTTATTGCATGTGGTTACATGCTTGGTTGTTATGGATTAAACCACTTTTACACTAAGTTATTATAAAATTAGAGGCAAAAGTCAGTCCATGATGGACTCTGCAACTTGTCAATTTGCTGAAGTTCTGATATCTCTTGGAAAAAGTAAATGTGGCACTTTTATCGTATAATTCAAACAACTCTGGAAAGGATTTTGACTTTACATTAATCCAGGTTTCAAAATGTAACCCTGAGACAAACTTTGCAGCCTAATCTTGGCAGGTCCCCACACCAGATAATGGTTTCCATGAACAGGGCCATGGTGTAAGAGACAGATACTCTGAGCTGGGCTGTAGAAAAGAACAGTCTTCACCATTGTAGAGTGAGTAAATGTACCTTATAAAACCCAAGAAAATTACATGTAATGAAGAAGTGATGTACCATTCTGTGGTTGTACTCAGGAGACACACAGACTTCAAGGAGACAGCTCACACAGATCACAGCCAGTGAATCATAACATTTCAAAGAAAGGCACGATAGACAGATGCAGGAAGGAAGAAGGAGACAAAATGGGACAGACAGAGTGAATGACAGAGAGATAAAGGCAAATTAGGCGAGAGGGCCGAGATAAAAATCACACAGTGAATCCCATTCCCTTTGCCAAGACAGATGTCTATGGTGAATAAATAATGAAGGGTAACAGTTTCACAACATCATGTTATTGCCAGCTCTAAACCGGGGCTCTGACTGCTCCTGCCTGTTTCCTGGCTATGACTCAGGCCGCCCTCTGCCCCAGGGGAACCTTCCAGACCCGTCACTTCACGTCTCCATGAAAATCAAGCCCAAAGGATAGGCCTGGCGAACACATGGGGATGTGTGACTCTTGGTGGCTGAGCTACGTGTGTCACACTACTCTGAGAAGTTGTGTCCCTCCCTCATGACTGACCGGTCTAAATATACACACCACAGTGAGCACATACACACTGTTTCCTCTCTTGGCGAGAATCAGTGTTATGTTACTGGATTTGAGGTAATAGTGAAGACTATTTAGCTTAGTTTAGCATAGTTTAGCTCAGATTAGATTTAGCATGACCATGTGTAGGAGGGTAAAGAGGATAAGTGTCCAAGCCTTTCAAAGTGAAACACTTTATTATTTCTCTTCTCAGTGTAAATCCATTTAAATGAAATGCACTATGAACATGTTATATACATATTTTGTCTATATTTTGTCATTTATTTATCATTTTAACAACCCTACATATCATCATCCCTCAAAGCAACTTAATATCACCCAAGTCTCTTATTGGGCTGCATTCTCTATAGTAATTTTGACAGGTGTGAAAGCAGGAAGTGAGGTGACAGTACGCAAGGGATTGTGGATGGGTCAAATATCACAGGAGCCAAGAGACTGGTGGTTGTGTACGACTGGTGCTTGTGGTGCAAAACAGCTATAATTCAGTGATTTAAACTGTTGGTTTCGTTCACTGTATAAAACATGCAGGTAGCCTCTGTGATTTCACTGAAGAGCCATTTTTCCTAAGGCCATGTAATTTAAGCCCTGAAATAAATGAAATGGGTGACAAATACAAAAAATCATATGTTTATTTCTGCTGTAAAGCTGGGGGTATTAACACAAAGGTAGGAGGATTAGGATTGACTCATTTTTGGAGCCAGCCTCAAGTGGTCATTTGAGGAACTGCAGTATTTGGCAATTCTTCATTGGCTTTGTTTTCCAGTCCATGAGGTTGCTGCTTGTTTTGTTTGTTGTTGTTTTTAAACCTTTAATTGACTTTGTTATGTTACCTGATATTATGTGAGGTCATGCAATGTAACAATGCCATGTTTTCCTAAACTTAACCAAGTGGTTTTTTTTAATTACATTTCAGCATATAATTGTTTTACAACAATTAAAAACATATTCATAGTCACATGTTGTTTTTGGAGTCAATGCCAAACAACCTATTCTGTTGTTTGGGTATGAGGATGTGTTGGAAATGGAGTGTAGGGAATCTATGGCAAGTCAAGCTGTGGCTAATATTGCTACATGTATTGCTGTCCAATAATATTGTCATAACAAATAAAGGTAGATATAAAGAAGGTTCTCACATGATGCCATTTTAAAAGTGTATCCAAGACCTAATCCAAAGAGGAATGAAGCAGAAAAGCTTTGGCCTAAGATCCCAGTTCTGCTGTCAACACCACTTCACCAAACGTCAGTCGTGTTATTGTGAGAGGGAGCGTTTAAGTAACTGTAAGTGCACTGTACATCCCTTTAAAGTTAGTGGAATGATTCAGGAACTTGCTCCTGTGCAGTACACCTCTAAGAAAAGCTAAAGGGACTTGAAAGCTTAGACACGTACACACTTAAATGCACACGCAAACACAATTACATTTGAACACACATCCACACAAACATACATATACACTCCTACAGACTCTCCATCTTCTTATTTGTGCAAACTCAATCAAATGATTTTCTGAATAGCAATAAAGCAGTCTTTATTTTGCTTGGCTGGGCGTCCATCCCGTACCCCCTCCACCCCCTGCTCCCAGCCCTCCAACCGCACCACAGCAGGATCAGTTTTCCCCCCAGAATCCCACTGAAGCGCTGCCATGTCGGCTGGAGACAATCAGCTGAAATGCTCCTTAGATATTCCTGCTCCTTTTCAAAAGCCCCAAATTCAATTTATGGACACATTTATTACCATGTCTGTCAGTGACTAAAAGGGAGTTTCATAATCAGGAGCACACATCTGATCTGGTCACAGCAGGCTGCCTCGCTTGGCCAATATGTGCTCTATTACACGGTCAGAGCCAGCCAATCCACAGAGGAAAAGGAAAACATGAGCAAACAAAAGACTAGGTAGTTAGACATGGGATGGGGGCCCTTAGATGTAGCATTTTTTTTTTTTTTAAAGAAGCTGATCTGATTTAGGAGTGGGGCCGTAGGGAGAAAATCCTTTAACTCAGGACCAGAGCAGAGGCCTTGACCATGTGATGAGAGATCACATAGCACCCTCCCAAAACTACACTATTCCCATAGCACCCTTTCCCTTTCTGATGTTATTGAAAACATAAATGGGATATTTTTTATGTTGTCTAATGATGTTGCTGTCAGTCTCCAAGTAGCAGAGGGCTCGAAAACCTAAAGGGCCTCTTTGAAAGATTGAACACGTTTTCATCATGTTGCGGTCTTGTCTCTTACACCAATAGTTTCCATTGTTTGTCATATTTTTTCAAAGTTGCCAAAAACTACATGAAATCCACTTTTAAACTCCAATAAAGTAGACAGAGAGTGGCTTGTTAGGGCCAGCTATAACAACATTGAGGCCTGAACGATTTACTATCCCTGCTCTGCTTGTGAAACATAGATTCTAATGAGTGCTCTGCAGGCAGCGCGTCACTCAACTCTGGAACACGGGGGCATGGACTGGACCAAGATCCAGTGATTGAGGGCTTTAGTCTACTGTGGTGTGTGTATGAGACACACACACACCACAGACCGCAGACTCCAATCAGTGGTTCTTGGTCCAGTGGTTGGACAGAGTGTCAGTGATGTCTGAGAGCCACTGTTCACACACGCTTGTGTCCAGGCAGGCTGAATACCCCTGGAGAGATGCACACCTCAAGCCTGGGCCATAAATCAGTTTACTCACAAAGGTCCAGCTAAAGTCTTGCCAGTGCCCGCTGCAGTAAAATCAAGAAAAAACTGGGCTAAGCTCCCCCTAGAGGCCGATACTAGAGGGTGATTCAGTTAAGGAAACGAAGCGTGTCCTTCATTAGCTGAAAGATCACATTTTACCACAGGAGCAACACATTTACTGGTGCACAGGGCTCTGTGAAATCTCAACGAAAAAGATTCTCTGTTTGCCTTCCAGGGTAATTAGGGAGGCTATCACCTGACACTCACACAGGTAATGTCCTGGATTGAAGCCAGAACCAAATTTCATCATGGTCAGTCTGACTGCAGCACCCTTGGAAAATATGTGCAGAAACTGAAAACCGCATTTCCAAAAATTGCCTGCTTGTCCCCTGTGTTGGTTTTGGATGAGGACTTTGGGCTGGAGCTTAGGGGTTCCTGGAGCCAGTGCCAGGATCCTTAAAAACTAGTAACTGATATCTCCTTTTTTTCTCCCCCACACGGCCTGAAATGCTCTGTTATTAAAATGGGAGCAAATCCCACCGGAATGTTTTACACGTTTACTAGGTGTATGTCAAGGTGAGAGACAACACTAGTGAATTATGGGTTGGATTTGGACCTAGGGAATTCGGGCGAGGGGCAGGCTGAAGGAACGAGAGGCTGGGGAGGTATTACTGAGGGTGACAGTTCTGACTGCCAGGATATAAATCCCCCCCACCCCCACCCCCAGCATGTTGCACACAAACCACAGTGCCCCCTACAGTTAAAACCCACACATGTCAAACTTTATTGGCCTTAATAGTAAATGCCAGAATGATAAATAAAACAGTATCAAGAGTCCTGCTGTGGGGAGTTTAGTATGAAAGATCAATGAGTGGCTGTCTACGGGGAGTAGGCTAAAAGCATCCGTGCCATCTGCGGAAGCAGTGGGTTGACATGGCACACTAATCTCTTCTGGTTTGTGTGTTTGGGGTCCAGGACGTCCAACAGGCTCAGTGACAGCTGCGCGTAGAAGCAAATCTGAACCATGCTTACGAACAGAGCAACTGCAAACTGATGACAAACGCTTTGTTTGGGGAAAAGATTTTTTCTTCTCTTGCCTGTTTTAGTGGGATCACAAGTCTGGATGTACTAATGGGAGAAAAAGAGCACCAATTAGGGATGTAGACCACACTGGCCTCAGTTATTTCCAAACCACTTAAAATGTGTAATAAATGATCAAATGAGACAACTTCTTTTTAAGCTCACAGTCGGATTTTGTTTTCCTCAAAAGCACATTGGCTCTAATAACAGAGCGGGCCTTTGATTTAGCTCTCAGTAACAGGCAAGTGGGCTGCAGACACAAAACTTTCTGCTGCTTGTGGTGGTTAATCAGAGAGCTGGATGCAAGTGGGTGGATCCCCCTGCCTGGCTTGAGGCTGCTGCTTGGTGTGAGGTGGGTTGTAGCTGCTAGACAGATCACCGTGATCCCGACAACTACTCACTTTCATGATTTATGTTCCAAACTGGGACACTAGAATTTGCTCAGGCTGCGACTGTGAGACATGAAGTAGAAATTACTAAACGGATGGTATGAAAAAGTCGCTCATCCATCACTGCACTTGGGCCTTATGCATGTGGTTATGGTAAATTCCCAGAATCCACTGCAGCTACTGAGGGGGCCTCCTGCAGAAGTGTGCAGAGAGGAGAAGGGATAAGAAAACATGTGTCCTATGTCAAGGCTTGAGCCAAATCTCTGTGTATTAGGATCAAAAACAGTGTCTACTTCTTTCCCTGTCTTTACATAATTTTGTACTTTGATCAAAGCCATACATGGAAAGTGGAGCACTTTGATTATCCATTTGGCATTCTAACTCCCTGGTGTGTCAACACTATGTAGGACTCTGATAACAGCTCATCCAGCAGGACCTTCTCCCATTACTTCCATTCCCTGAAGAAATCACCATCAGTTCCAAGCCTGACTTTCAAATGCTATGACTGAGTTCTACAAACACTACAGCAACAGAATGGGGCATGTAAAGCAGAACGGATGGGAGGTCAAATAGGATGAAAAGGTGGAAAGTGGAAAGACTGAGGCAAGTAAGAAAGCCTAAGGTCATCAACCTAATCCTATTTATTATTTTCCTGGAATAAAGCCGTCATGGTCCTAGGTGAAGTCCACCAGGGGCTTCTGCATGGTTCTTGAGCTGATCTTTGCACGCTTGCATGCTCACCCTCAAGCCTCTGCATCTATGTTATTGCGGCTGGTGTGCAGACTTGGCGCGTGGCTCTTGAAATCTGAAACATTGGGGACCATGGTAGCAACAATCGTGGTTGTTCCTTTTAGATAATTGGCTTCTGCTTTTTGTGACAAACAGTTGCAATCTGTTAGTGGTCACACAGAACACTGTTTAAGTCGAGTAAAAAGTTCTTTGTTTTATTCAAAGGGGTTTTTCCCCTTAAAGTCAGAAATTATTCAAATGTCATGCCATAGTTGCATTCCCAAAAACCCAGAATTTCTGGTCTTCGGATTCCCTTGTCCTCAAGGTTTTTAAAAATAGTTTTTTGGTTTGCTAGCTGAAGTAAAGTCAGATTGAACTTCATACCCTCCTCTTAACTTTTGAAGCTTTTATGTGGCTAAACTAGAGTGCTGAGGTTGTTCCAGACATTGCCGTCAGCATCAGCTTGGTGGTGGTCACAATGTAGTCATGTGACCGTAGCGTAGTACCTTTAGAGGTTAGCTTTTTACTCTTTCCATAAAACCAATAACAGTTATATTCAATTTGTAAAGATTAAATTGCCAGACAAAAGGTGCACAGGAGCAAGATACCAAAATGTAATCCATTGGAAAAATGCCATTGGCTTTTTGTAGAAGGAACTGGGGCAATGCTAACATCCTGGTTGACCTAAAAAATACACCATCCATGCAACACTATTTATCAAACTAGATCTTTTGGTGTGAGTTGCCCTGTGGTACAGATACTGATTGGCTTAAAGACCATGCTGAACCCTGGAACTAACCAGAAAGTACCCTTGAACCTACTGTGAGAAATGAATTGGTTTATGATGCTTCGAGAGTTTTGATATGATGGTGTTAAAAAAAAAAACGTGATGTTTTTGTTTCTGATCTCTTTACAAGGTCCCTGTGAGATTCCTCAGTCCAACTTCTACACACGACACCCCCACTCCTCGGTCCTCATGGCATCCATCCTGAGGACAAGCACATGGTTCCACTTTCACCCGCCCAGATCAGCCAATTCATGTATGTGTTTCCAAACAGAGGACGTCACCACCACAGATCACTTTACAGGGATCACAGGGACATCTGTTAGGAAAATGGAATAACAAAACTGAACCAGGTTTTTACATGTTCGCTGGAATTCAATTAAAATCTGATTAGTGGGAGTATTAGAGGGACAGCTTGGTTCACCATTGCACGTTTGGTTGCCACTATCGCCTGGCCTGGTCAGGTTACGGAGGGGATTACCCCTAACAGGATGACCTCTGACCTCTAGACAGGTGCCAGTGGAAAGGATGGGACAGCTTTTATGCCACCATTCCAAGTGGGATTCACAGACAGGGTTCTCCCCGTGCCATTCCGGAGGACATTCCCACTTCGTAATCACACATACAAGCATGTACATACTCTAAATACTCAAGAATAATGGATTGCATGCACTGGAATCACAATAACCTGCTTAGAAATGTCAGTTATCTAAATTCAATATAAGTTCTAATCAAGTCTGGCACAGTTTTAAAATACATTTCTTTTAATTTTCTTAAGCTGTCCATTTGTAAAATTATAATAATATAAATAAAAAACAGTACATGCATTGCTTCATGTGCTATATGTAATTAACACTTCAACTTCACACTGTAAAGACTAGATTATGTTTATGACTTCAATTTTACGCATGTCAACACTAATCAGGACCAGATTACAATGTGAAAACAACCGTTCCAACCTGTGTGACGTACAGGGCATAGGAGGTGCAAACAGCACATCATGTCCTCATCCTCTGAGGAAGAAATGTAATTTATTGATCCTTAACATGTTGGAATCATCATGTTTGGGAACTTGTGCGTACAGACTGTAACAATTTACATCATAGCGTTCCCACGGAGTGGAGACTAAAACGCATTTGGTAAAGCTCAAGATCAAACTACAATTCTGTCATTATATGTTGTGGTGAACACAAAGCAGTATATATGGATAGTTGGAAAGAAAAAGTGCTTTTATTGTAATATTCTCCATCAGTAGTATAAGAAAAGACTCTGTTCTGCATGTACTGGTTTATAACAGAAAATCCATTTTATTTCCCAGCACAGAGTGATGGTGCAGAAACAGGAGCATTTAAATAAAAAAAAGGGCAAAAACAAGAAAACAAAAATCCCCAGCTGCTTCCATTCTGCACTGTTTACCATGGTTTTCCCCACCAGACTAAATAGGCCTGTGTTTGTCTTCACCATGCGCTACACAGCCGCTCCAACCCCAAGACCTCTACTTAGGCAGTGTGTGGAATAAACAGCTTTCCTCAGAGGGCCTGAGAGTGGAACCGGTGGTGGATTCGTGCGGCGGTGGGAGAGGTGAGTGGAGGTCTTATTGGATGAGCCGTTATCACAGTCCAACACAGCACAGTTGCTGGAACACTTCTTGTTTTATATATATTTATTTATTTCCTATGTCTTCTGTTGCGACATTATTGGATAATCACAGTGGTCTACTTTCCATGCCTGGCTCAGCTCACATTACAAAATTATGTAAAGACATAGGGAAAGAAGTAGACACTGTTTTTGATCCTAATACACAGAGATTTGGTTCAAGCCTTAAGGTAGGACATACATGGAAGCGTTTCCAAACAGCATCAGCACCAACAGCTCTTAGCCGAGGCCATTTGCTGCAGAGCGTGGCATCTCTGAGTGCCATGGTTAGAAAGGGAGCTGCAGAAATGTAGAAAAACAAAGTCAATCTGTACTTTCCAGCAGTTTGTAAATGCTTCTGAAGGACGGCAGATACGCCACGGCAATTACACTGGAGTGAAATTCCCTCATTTAGGGATCATGACCTGTTCTCACAAGTGCATTATCTCTGGAAGAAAGCCTCCGTGCTCCAGAATCAATTAAAAACAACGAGACAGAATGGAAGGATTAAAAAAACAACTGCAAGTGCAGAGCTGATAAGAGTGTTTGAAATCCTCATTTATCAGATAAAATGATTATCTTCGAAAGTAGTTGATGTGGCCATTAAAAACAATGGTGCCAGATTATGGCTGTCTTTTAAAGTTTACAGTCAAATGCCAAATCTCATCGATTGCCACGGCTTAAGTCAACATATGAAAATGACTGAAAAGTGTATTTATTCTTGAAGGAGTTCTGTTTTTATTGACTAACAAACTTCACATTTGTGTGTGTGTATGTGTGTGTGATTTTGTTTCATGCAATGGTGACTCAAAGCTGTGCAGCATCAAGGACAATTGTAGACAAGATTATTTGAATGAGTGAAAAAAAAATGTGAAGCAATCATCCATAGCCCTCTTCAAGGAAGTGAAATATCCATATAATAAGAGACAGATTATGCTTTAGTCTTTATCAACACAAACAGACACAGTGAGGCTCAGCAGAAAATCTATATTCTCTGTACAGTACACAGTTTGATATCCAAGCCATCATGTCCTTTTGAATCCATTAATCACTTACTGACAAGACGGCGAATGTAACTCCACTCTGAAAGAGGCATCACAGATAAAGTCTCATCAGTCAGACTTTTGCTGTGTGACAGCAGATCACAGCTGAAAAGCATCACACTTACAAAGTCTTGATGCATGAGCAGGTTCTGTAATGTGTTGCGGAGATCGACGTGTCACATTATGCTTTCATTTTGCCAAAGAATATAGCATCGGTGTTCAGTGAGAGAATGAAGTCGCATTGGATCATTCTCCTCAGTCATGCAGTTTCACAGTGACCCTTCAGCTTGCATGAGAGCAGAACAGGCTGACTAATGGGAGCGCGTTCTCCAGCTGGGATCTGCCAACAGGAGGCTGACTGGAGATCTTGTGATTTTAGTGCAGCCTAGTGGAGCGCTGACCGAAGATATGTGATTGCATTTTACTCAAACCACATAATCTAAGTCTGATAAAACAAGATCATTCAACTGTCAGAGACGTGAATTTATTCTCTGACAAATGTTTTACCTGCATCATAATGATCATATACTCTAAGTATTAACTGAAAAAAACAAAGTAAATTTAAATCCCCCATATTGAGAGGAGTCTAGGCATTGAATTTGCATGATTTCTGATGGCCATTAGGGGCAAATGCACTGTTGCAAAATGAGGGGTCTATGAAAAAATAACATGGACAACAATTTTTAGGTACTTTTCCAAAAATGTCAAACTCTAAAGACATCTTGTAGTACCTGTTAATGTTTGTAATTGTTGTTATTGTAAAACCTTTAACCATCTGAAAGCCAAGTCAAGATTCATGTAGTGAATTAAATGATGCCTCCAACTTAAAAAAACAATCTTTTACAATAGATGTAGTGCACTGAATTGTCTTTGGTCATAT
>JAOWBC010000001.1:23313996-23326246 GCA_028566105.1 Hypoplectrus providencianus
ATTCAGTCAGTTACATTTTAAGCGAAAGCACAAACACACATAGAGAAATACCAGTGTTCAAAAACAGGCATTGACTCATCACCAAAGAGGAGTTCCTTCTTCCTTACCATGATGTACACAGACACAAGTTTAAGAGGGACATCTCACTTTTCTTATTATTCACAACAGGAGGCCAAAGTCAAGAGCTCAGTAGTAAAGGAATAGACTCAAATTTCTGGCCACATATATACATGGCTTTACAGAAACATAGAGGTTGGCTTCAACAAGACCTCCCCCACACAAGAGCTTTTGGTTTGACAGTAGCAATGTGAAAGAAAGTATTAAAATATTTTAAAGGCCTTGATGTTTGATGCTTAAAACATAAAAAAAAAATTGAAAAAAAAAGCAGTGTTCAATAGTATAAATGAGGTTATCTGTAGACTACTGTTGCAGCTTTACTGGAAGGATGACAGACATATTGCATCATAGATTACTGGTCAAAACAATGTTTTTCTGTGTTTGAAAAGGACTCAGTAGTGGTCTTCCATAAAAGATGTTTAACATCGGCTATATCAAGATTGTATCTTACCCTCAGGAAAAGATCCAACTAAGTGTCTCTCCAAACACCCATTTGCAACTTGTGTGATTTAAAAGTTGTTAGAGCATTCACAAAATATCAACACCTGTCTTCTAAACTTGATACCTTTGGACAGCTCCCAGAAACTTGCATGGACTTGCAGCATCAAGCGGCAGTTACTCTCATATGGAGAGAAAAATAGATGTAACATCAAAAGAGGAACTGTTTTCGCTCATGTTATAATTTATTGGTGCAACTGCTGATTTAGAAATTTGCATTGTTGTGTTTTTCTAAGTGAATATTCTAATTTGATGTGATGACAACTGACATTTTCCATAGAATTATCAGTAAAAAAAAATAAACTTGCAGGTATTACATTCAGACTGCTGTTTTTTAATCAGAAAAGCTCTCTTTCTAAAAACAGAAGCATCTATCCTTCTGATATATACACCGATTAGCACTGGGAAGCAACATCTCTCCAAAACAGCACACTGGAACAAAAACCGTTGTCAAACTATACATTTTTTATAATGGTGGATGTTGGCATTGTGATCATCTTTTGACGTTCATCTTAGTTTACCCACCTTTTGATTTACCACTGCATCAGTGGCCATGAGGGAGCTGATGCAGGCCAGAGAGGTGAGGGGCTGCTTTGTTCTGAGGCGAAGCTGACAGCCTCTTTATCTCCTCCTGTCAGACAGAATACTGTTTGATCTGCAGCTTCTCTATGTCTTCTATCTCTGGTCAAATGACCTCAGCCCACTAGCACAGGCCGCTTTAACAGCCTCAACACTCACAGGCTTGGTGAAAGTGTGAGGAAAGTGCGATGGTGTTGAAGTCCATGCGGTTGTCTTGGCTTAGGGTGCATGTTTAATACATGATCAAACACACACACACACACACACACAAAGACACACATACAGCTTCTCTGAATGTGTTCATACAAACACAGGGACACATAAAAAATAAAAAGCGCTGGATATATGTATGTGTGTGTGTGTGTGTGTACTGCACATGTGCAGGAATATACACACATGATATGCAGTATACACGCGGCACGCTTGAAGTGTGGCCTTGCCCTTGCTATAGAACTAGCTCATGCTGAAGTTAATGTATTTCGCTGCCTCTCTCTGTCTCCATCTCCTGCTCTTTTGCAGGATGGGTGTCTTTTAGCAGCTCACATCACAGAGCCCTACAAACGGCAATTAAAACGGATGTGCTACACTGGCTCTGTATGGGGAGAGAGAGTGGAGAGAGAAAGAAAAGAGAAATGAGAGGGGACATGAGCGAGGGAGGCAGAAAAAAGAAAGAAAGAAAGAGAGGAAGTATGCGAGGGAAAATGTACAGCACCACCTCTCCTTCAAAACCATGACTGATACCGTGTCTATTGATCTTTATTACAATAGCAGCAAGCTGTAAAATGTTTGATGGTTTTGTACAGATCTTAGTCCCCCTCATTCATAATTACTGCTACACATGTAGAACCAAGGGCAACTTCAGAAGGGGCGCTGTTTGAAAAGCTGCTGCCAGACTGTGGGGATGATGGGAAATCTCGGCGGGGCCTCACGGTAGCTCCAAGCCCTAAGGCTATCATTCCTCCTGCCGAACACCTGCAGCAACTTAAGTTTTACAAAGATCAAATTATGGAGCTGATTTCAAATACGAAATGAGACCAACCTCGTCCCTTTACCCACAAAGTAACTCTGTTTTGTTTTCATTTCCGACTCTGGCGCTGAGGGTTTCTGAGAAAAGTCAGCATTTTGCAGAAATTCAACACCTGACATTTCCTGCAAAAGTGACCTAAAATCTTTCAAGTTTACGTTTTTATTTAACAATGACAAATGTAGATCTAACGTTGTTTGCCATACTATATACTGTATGCATATATTAACATTCATTCTCTCCTTACACTTATCGTTCTTTGTGTTTTGTGTCCCTGCACTCAAAACTACACTGAGAAGAAGTTTGAGCAGAATGCTACAGCAGTGACTATCCCAACTCATAATGTTGGCCTGGAGAAACAGTCTCACTCTCGCCTAAACAAACAAGCAGCCCAGAGTCTTCACAACTTATCATCCCATGCTCTGTTTTCTGGGACAAAAGTGTGCAGCAGTACACCAGGACCCCCAGGCTGGCCCTGGTTCTCTATCTCCCCTCACTGCTTAAATTTTAATGTCTTCTCTGAGTGGGAGCCAGGGGAGAGACAGAAAAGAGAGCGAGGAGACAACAGACCCAAGGTACAAGGAAATATATTTGAATGTGTTCCTCCATCCTGGTGACAGTTCACGTCAACAAGAAACAAAAGCAAAGAGGCTAAATTATAGGACAGCGGTTTGAGTTTAAAGAGATGACAAGAAAAAGATGTATGTATGTGGTGAGGTAGAGAGATGCAACAATAAACAGAGAAGTACAAGGCGGTAACCAAGGTCAACATCAATAGAAACTTTTTCACTTTTCAAAAACTTTTATTGTGACAAAGTTAAAGCTTGTTTTAACACTAGTGCAGTCAAAAACATCAACATGTATCCAGCAAAATAAAGCAAACAGATTTGAAATAATGCATATAGTCTATAGGACAGAGAGTTAGACAGAAAGTAAATCCAGAAGACATATGGATAAACACCAAGCATGAAAAGTCACCATGATGCAACCGAGGTTAAGAGAAGCAAAGACAGGCAGGCACAACAGACAGAGAGTAGAGGACAGAGACTGTACAGAGAGAGAACAGTGTCCTAGCCAGATGATTGTTGCTTCCAGCAGGCGAGAACAGGGAGAACAGTCTAGCCTGGCACACCCTGAATAATGCATCATCCTCTCTGTAGCTGGGCAGATATATGGGCGAGGGGAGCACTGATTTTTGCCCCCTGGCATTGTTAGAGATATGAATAATGGATAGGTTAAATGCTTGTGTTAAGAATGAATTAGTATAAAGCCTGTTCAGTAGCTGTGTTTATGTAATTATTTGGTTTGGACTCTGCAAAGGGAACAAAGGCGGTGTCATTTAAGATAAGAAGCTGCGTATAGCACTGATCTCACTGTGGTCCATGTACATCCAGTATCATCCCAGATGAGATCCTGCTGAGCTGCAGTATACCACCAGAAGCTGGAGCCTCTCACCCTTCTGCCTGCCACTGATTAACATTTTACAACCAGGGAATACTTTGTCACTGAAAAGAAAAGCAAACTTTGAGCTCTTGAAAGCAACGGTAGAGGGAAAGAGGGAGGGAGGAGGGGGTTAGAGAAGAAAAAGGAAAAAATAAGAAAAGAGCATGATACACATAGAACACAGGAAGCATTTTCACATAGCACATCATGTATACTTCATGAAGTCCTGACAGAGCAGCGCGCACATTCCCCATTCCCTTTGGCTGTCTCCGGCTGGCAGTCCGCACAAGCCAGGATGAACAAGTTGTTCCGGCCTTTCTCTCTGTCCTTCTTTCTCTCTCCCTCTTTCTGTCTCTCTCCAGGCTCTGGCACTCCTCCCCCAGGCTAGAGGTTACGGTGATGGAAACGGGTGGGCTGGAGGGGAAGGCAGGCAGCCCGGGCAGTGGCCACGGCCAGCGCTGGAGCCGAGCTGCGCCGCCGAGCTGGGCCGCCCCGCTGGTTGCGCTGGTGGAGCTGGCTGTCTGCTCGGTGCCCACTGCTCCAGAGCAGTGCATTACAGTGGGCCTTGTGTTTAGACAGTCTGACAGATCTCAACCTGAACACCCCGAGAACCCGGGGAATCAGCACTCGGCGCATACATCACCCAGCCAACATCTACATCCTCCCTCTCTACTTGTCTGTTTTGCGAAGCTATCTTGGTTTGTGTCTCTTCATCCTTCCCCGCTTGGAATCTCTTTTCTGACTTTTCCCTCTGTTTCACCCTCTCTCTCTCTCGCCTCCCTCTTTCTCCCTGAGTCCCCCTTCAACTCTGCTCTCTCTTATTCTCTCATGTTTCTCTCTCTGTCTTTCCCTCCCTCTCCTTTTGAGATTCAATAAGAGCCCTGGAGGCAGGAGAGAGAAAACAGGGGGGTGTAAAAACATCTATGGCTTTATTTACAAAGGGCCCAGGTATTGCCCGGCGTTAAATCCGGGGGAAATGATTTATTTTCCGCCCATGTGTGGCACTGATCCCCGAGGCGTAACTCAACAGTGGACCGGCTTCGTGCTTGCAATTTACGGTGGCTGCAGAGGCTCATAAAGGAAGAATGGATTAATCTGGAACACGACATAAACAATATGACTCTGACAGCCCTATTAAAACCTGTGCTACTCAGCATCAATTCTCTTTCTTGTGCTCTCTCTCTATCTTTCTCTCTCTGGGTCGCGGCAGCCAGCGCCTGTTGGTGGGAGGCCGACTGGTAGCTCTGGAAAACTGACCAGAGCTCACAGCCTTGTTATTGTGATTCCCAGAGTATCAGATTCAGAACAGGGGGGTGTTGCGCATCTACATATAGCAACCGGACCTTTTAACTGTTTAGCCTTTGGACATCATCGAGGGTATCGGATGTACCGGGTCCAGAGTGGAGGCTCCCACAGTGCTCGTTAGGGCCGGGCCGAGGAGGCTTCCTGTCCCAGCACCGGTGGCCTCTCGTTTTCCATGAGCTGGGCTTCTTTTGGGAATGTGCTGCGTTTACTTCTGCCGACATGGGCCTCAGTCTTTGGACGTGTGCACAAATTTGTGGGGAAAACATGTTGTGCATGTGATACTTGATCTGGATTAGTAGTGGACGAACATGCACTCATGGACACACACACATGCATGCACAGACATACACAAACAGTTGTCAGCTGCTCCCTGACCCCCTCGGGGAGAGGTCACTCAGTATCTGCAACGACCCCCAACGGCTGATGGCACACACACACACCCACACACGCACAGCTTGTCATTTCGTTAGCTCCATCTCTGTCAGGGACAGGTGTATGCTAAGCCACACAGAAAACACCCACACAGAGACAGCATCCATCTAACCACAGAAGCTTTTAACACATTTAAAAACAGCATTTCCAAGATAGCAACCTGTCTCCGAGAGACAGGGAGCGAGCCGGCGAGATGAGCAAAAAAAGAATGAAAGAAAAAGTCCCCGAACAAGAGACAGAGTTACTAATTTATGTCCAGAAATGGATGAAAGCTCCAGACGCGTCAGGCGGGAAGAGAACAGCCCTGAAATTGAAATCAATAAGTTCATTAGACTGCAGAGCCTGTTCGTGCCGCACCCTCCACTTCCCCTGCAGACAAACACAACAACACATGAAAAAAAACTGGGGCGAAACAAGGCTTGACCTATGTCCACTAGCCAAGCATTCCATTTATTTAGCCCTTATCGCAGACCTGATCTGAAGAGGCAGCTACACACTGATAACGCCCCAGGATAATAGCAAGACCAGACAGGGTCTGACCAAAGAAAGACAGCCAAAAGAAAAGGGAAAGCGAAATAAAGAAAAATGCATTTGGGATCTTCTTGACATTCGTTCTTCTTTTTTCTCCGTGTACACACACACACAATGCTGAAATGTGAGGGGCTCGTAGGAAACTTTTACAAGGGTTGTTTTTTGCAGCCGCCTCTCTTGTTTGAGCCTGTAATTTAGTGGATCCCCATCAATAAGTGAGAGAATAGCTTTGTGGATGCTTGGCCTGACAGCTAACAAGACCCAGGCCCTATCTGCAACAAACAGACAGAATAACAAACGCTGTTGTCTGCGTGCGCACATTGAACAAACCGTGAATGCAGCTCATCGTTCATGCGGCGGTACAGTATTGTCAAGGCTTCGACCACTAAGCGCACTGTACGGAAGCGATTGTGGGTGGTACAGGCAACGGTGAAGAAAGTTTTTTACCATGTGACTGACCTGAATGGTGTTTCTTCTTGTACAGCAGTAATCTCCAGAGCCCTGCAGCGTAGTAAAGATCAGTGCAGCTGATGTCTTCCTCCACCTGAAACAGGGCCCATTATAGTTCCAGTCCATATCAGCAGGCCCTGCAGCCTGTGTCACACCACTTCCTATTGCTGATTTATGGCTACAAGGCTCATGGGTGTTAGCATAGTGCGTATTCTCAAAGGGACACACACACACACTTGGGCCCACACAAAATCAACGAGGCACAAATTGTTCGTGACCTGAGCTCCACTTGCTGCACCGGAGGAAGCCTAACCTGTCTTCAAGGGTGGCTTTATCACACTCACAGTCCCCCATTTTCACCTGCAGATTAGCGCACGAGGCTAAATGGCCTGGCTAGACCAAGACCATATCTCTGTTCACACAAATGAAATACAAATGGACTTCTATGTATCTACAAAAGGAAATCTTTATTTCAATCCCTCTTATCCTAATACCTTTGCAACTCTGTCTGACATTTCTTTCGCCTCTTTTTTTTTTCCCCCCTTCTTCTTCTTTCAATCAAAGGGAGAAAGTGTTCGCCCTCCATCCGGAAGCTCAGGGAGTCACCCTCCCAGGGGGTTTCTGGGAACCCAAACACACTGCTACTGTTGGCAGGCCGCTGTTCGCTAAAGAGTTCAACAGAAGCCAAAACATTTGTTACGGACTCATTTCATTTCCTGGTAGAAATGTCCAACACTGCAAGGCAAATGTGAGAACACACGTTTACATAGGAAAGCTCAAAGGAAACCAAGCGTCAAGCTTTTCCCTCAACAGAAACAAGAGCAGCTTTGGAGCTTTTGGGAAAGACGATGGGATGCGGTGGGGGCCCTGAATAGAAGAGAGGGAGGGGTAAACGGTCAGCTGTTGGAATGCAAAAGAAAAAACAGCATATGGCAGCATGGGTAACTCGTGGTTAGGCTGAGTGCTGTGCAAAATAATCTGCCCAGGTTCAATTCTCTCGATGAGTCGTTGTATCCATCAACAAGCATGGAAATGACAGTAAATCTGTGGTGCCTACACAGCGTACAGTGTGAAGGTAAAGCTAAACCTATATTCCCCATTGCACTCCCACCTTTCATCTAACAGCCTTGCATTTCCCAAGATGGCATAAAGATTTTAAATTTTCTATTCAAGGCCATGTGTACAGCTGAGCTTTATCCAACATTATACTGACTACATAGGAGTGTGTCCAGAGGCGTTTCACAGCTTATCCATATTTAAGGCCTGGAACTTACTGGCAAGGCTTTGCCCCGGGCACACGAACAAGTCAGCCATATATATACAGGAGACAGGGCAGTCGAAAAGGCCACTGTTGACCATTTATTTATGAAGTCAAAGCGTCGTGGCAACAAGCTATCCACTCTGAAACAACTTAAAGCGCTTATAACCAAGCTGAATATTTCATCTCGGGATCGCTGCTACTTTCGAGTCCTTTTCAAGGTAGGGAGCGAGGGGAACGACACAGGGCGAGCAAGAGCAGGGAAAGAAAGCGAGGACACTGCAGGTGATGCAAGACCTCTCTCTAACCCAGTCAAAGTAAACAGGTGGGGCTGGCAAGGCAAGAGGAGGAGGAGGAGGAGGAGGGGAGGGAGAGTGGGTGCTGCTTTCAGGCCTCTTCAAGGTCAGAAGAAGGAGAAGCTTAGTATTCTCTCTCTCTGTCTTGTCTTGAGCTTGCGCCGGCTCATTCTTTCGTCTCTTCCCCTATCTCCCTCCTTTCCCAGCACAACCATCTCGGAGACGAAACCAGCACCTTTTATGTTGCAGAGTGTATAAAAAAAAAATGCTTAGGGCGAAAAAAAAAAAAGGGGGGGGGCTCAGAAAACAAAACGATGTTGGGCACACATTTGACAACATCCAGGGAATCTTTCCATCTTTTGAAAGGACTGAGTCTGTTATGAAGCCAGGATACAGAGCAGAGAGCCCTGGCTCACTGAAAATGTAAATGCACACTAGGCAGGCAGAAAGAGCAGTCTCCTTCTCCCTTTCTCTCATTCTACCTCCTCCTCCTCCTTCACTTTGCTCTCTTTCATTTTGATCTGTCTATCCATGGTCTGTGTGCGAGAGGAGAGGCGGCTGGCAGGTGGCTGTGTGCAAAGGTATTGAGGCCTATGAAATATTTACCAAAGCAATAATGACTCCCTGGACAGAGTGAGTGGAGGAAGGAGGCGAGGAGAGAAGCGGGGGAAAAAAAGAGTAAGAAGAGAGAAATAGGAGAGTGAAGAGTGCCTGTCTTCTTTTTTGTCAGAAGCAAGGATGAACAAAGATGAAAGAAGCAGACCTGAGACTTTCAAACTTTAGTTGTTCTCTGAATGAAGAATAAAGATTAGTAGTGTCACACTGTAGTGTTTAAAATTTCAAAGTGCAGACAGCCTTGATAACAAAATAAACTGCAATGCTGATATGTGTCCCCTTTTTATGACCTCTGACAAAGAAATGTTTAAAATTAAATACGAAACCCTGCAACCCAGCAGCAAGCTGCTTCAAAATAAACATTTCTGGCAGAACAGTGAACACTAAACGTACATTTGTTTAATATAAAGTGAAGAATGTTCACCCCAAAATCAACATATATATTTTTTTTCATCTCACCTGTAGCAGCATGTATTTATTTTTTCTCATTTATTTTGGTGTGATTTGCCTCTTTGGTGTCTCTCGGGTGCTGAAAAGCACCAAAAAATTCAATTTAAAAAATAAACAGTAATGTCTCTTTTCATACACCATGACCTGGTTACTGAAGCAGAAGAAACAAGTAAAAAACTACAGTGAAAAAAATCACCCAAATGAAATAAAAATACAAAATAATAAAAGAAATGATAGAGAAACATAAGATAAAGTGAAGTAAAACAGCCAATTCATAATGTCTCTACTCTCTTTTGCTAACTGTTCTTGAGTTGAGTTCTATTTCTCTCCTTCTATACACCTTTATATGTGTGTCAGATGATTTCTTCCAGGAATCACCAACCCAGCACCCAGTGTGATGAGGGACTTGGCTGTCTCACCTGAAAATATGTAAGAGTAGCATATTGGTGAAATATATAAAACAATGCTATTTTTTAAGAAAGCTGTATTGTATTGTCCTGAAACATACGTGGACACACACTCTGGCTCTCACACACATAAACTCTTCTTGTAATATTACCCTCTCCAGGGCTGTAGAGAGTAAAACTTCTAGGACAGGTGCCCCTGTGGCGAGTCTTTAATGCATGGGCCTCCTCTTGTTTGCAGACAGGACTCAGCACCACACTGTGGGCCAGTTTGATCCGGACAGCCAGCAGAGCCTGCTTCAGATGAGACAGGGGAAGGAAACTCCACTGCGGTGCTGCTGTTTTCCCTTCATAGCACTACCAGGATGCTGGGGTGGCTCAGAACAACAGTGAGCTCTCTAACCTAAAGACTCTGGGTTAAGGATGGAAGGAAGGACTGCCTCAGTGTGGCAGAGGCAGGGGGTCTGTTTGGATGTGTCTACAATGGGAGGGAGCTGCAGATGGAGAGCAAGGGTTGGGACAAACAAACATGAACCTTTGGACTGTTTGACTCCGTTGGAGACCGCCACGGATGGGAGAAGAAACATGAATACTTTAAGTAGAAAGGCTTTTACTTGAGTTGGGATTTGAGTTTGAGCAAGTTTTTTTGTCTAGAAAAAAATACATTTAATTTAATAATTGGGTCAAATGAGGCAAAAGAAAATGATAGGTGCTTTATCAAAAATATTTAATGTACCTATAACAAGAAGATAGGAGGAAATTACAGCAGTTTTTTTTTGTTAAGTTTGTGAATTTCAAGCATTTTTCATTGCTGTAGTCAGTCCACATATTCTCAGTGTCAATTAAACAATTAATTCCAACAGAATTATTAATTATGATCTGCTCTCTGAGCCGCAAACACCGATCAGCAGCACTAAAAGTCCAATAATCAGCTCTTGCACAGTCACTCTGAGTAGTTGTTGCTGGCATTTTCCCACCACTTTCCTGCAGCGCACTGACTTAGCAGGGAGCTCCACTGCATGTAAGCATGGAAGATTTATGTCAGGCTGCGAGTATGTGTCCAAAACATGACACTCCCTGTGTACTCCCTGAAGCGAGAGGCTACACTTCCTGATCAGCAAGCCTGACACACTGGACAGCTGACCTTTGACCCTCTCATTTCACCTGAGTCGCACAGCGACCCCGCAGCCCATTCTCTGGCTCCTGCAGGGTCGCAGGGGTCACAGTTGACACAGCAGTACTGTGTTATGCTGAGCTATGAGAGCCTCCACATATCAGCACCACCCCTTCACTCAGGAAATCAGTGTCAAACCAAAATGGACACTGCGGCCGCGTGTGACTGTTTTTTTCTATCTTTAAAATCTTCTTCAAATAGTAATAGCTTTTCTTATTATAAATATAATGATGATCATGCAGTGGTGAATGAATCCTTGTGTGCATCAGGCTTTTCTTGCCATCACATGAGGAATATCCTTCAATGCAAATATTGATTTTTTTTCCTTCACATATCTTTATTAATTTAATCACTAATTTCTCCCTATGTAGATATTGCAGAACAAACAGAAATGGAAGGAGGGCAGAAAAGATTGAGCAGCTTTTACAACAAATGCGTCATAGGAGCCATTCAAAACAAGCCCATATGTAGGATCTATAATTGATCAGTGTGACTGAGTGTATCGGGCAGCGCTCACAGGCCACATCTGACAAACGACTCGACATGACCTTAAGAGCTGACCTACACACAACTAGGATAAGGAGAAAGAAAAAAAAACAGAGTGAACGTACAAGAAAGCCTGGGAGAAAAATCTATGCAGCTGAAGTGAAACCGCATTTCGTCTGATGAGCGATGTTAAACAACAACTGGACCGGCGGGCAATTACCATGATTGGAGTGCTGTGCCTTGTGAGAGCCATCGAGACAGAGACAGAGTTAGTGGAGAGGTGGAGTATCCCCAGCTTCTCCCTCCTCCATTGGCCACAGAGGCCCAGCGCTCATTAGCATGCATGCTTTTACAGGCCTGGCCAAAGCAGTCAATGCTCTCCACTTTATTTATTAGTAAATAGAGACAGATGGCGATGAGGAGGTGGTATCGACTACCCATAGCCTTTTAAACAAGAATCAATGGCAGGGGTGGAGCACTGAAAAGGGGGGCATTAACTCGCTAATATAGCCTTATGAAATGAGCCAGGGTTGTTTTGTGGCTTCTGAAGATGGATTATCTCGGTATGTACAGTGTACACCTTTTTGTTTGTCGTGGCAGGGGGAAAAAGATGACTTTACCGGTGACTTACAGGACCTGACAGCTGTCAACTTATTTATAAGCGGATGCAATACACCGTCGATGCCATTGATTAGCCGAGCAGTCATGTTGTGGGTTTTATTTTAGTGGCAGAAAAGCATTAAAACGTAGCGGGGCCTGGCCAAGCTGCAGCCCGGATTGTGGATCGAAGCGGCGTGTGTTGTGGTTGTATGTGACAAGGTGAGAGGGTCTTGTAGCAGTCAGGCTGACTGATGAATACAGACACACACACACACACACACACACAGGCTGTAGTTTATCCAGATATGGAGGAGTCAGGAGAGCAGACAGACACTGCAGATGTCCACATTTACGTTTACAGCGTGTACAGTTTAAATTCATCCCACTAGTGGGTATTGATTTTGGGCGTGTGGATGCAGTAAATGTATCAGTGTTGGAGTGAGAAGGTGCAGAAAAAGGATGGAAAAGGGAGTAATGGAGTGGTGGCAGACAGACAGACAGACAGACAGACAGATGATAGATAGATAGATAGATAGATAGATAGATAGATAGATAGATAGATAGATAGATAGATAGATAGATAGATAG
>JAOWBC010000001.1:23357229-23368732 GCA_028566105.1 Hypoplectrus providencianus
TGGTAAGAAAGAGCCCTCCAATCTACAACAATGAGACGTTAATGTCTCAGTGCCAGGTGGCCAGGCAGCCAGGGCAGAAGAACAGAGGGCCGGGTTAGTTCCCTAGGCTCCAGAGAAGAGGTGTGCGTCTGGGCTGAGCCCACGTCCTTTCCTCCTCCCCCACCGGAGGTGAGGCACGAAACCAGAGGATAGGATCAATAAGTCCACAGATGCTGCCAGCTCCTTTCATTCATTACCACTGATGAATAATAGAGGACAGCTCCCAACCTTCTCAAGATTCTTGTCCTCCCTGAATGTGCACACGTACGGAGACACAAATGAGAAAACACAGGTGGGTAAACCACTGCAGGGATATGAGGGCAGGAGCCAGATCATGTTCAAACTTAGGTGGCGTAAAAGCATTTTATTGCCGACCTCCTACAGTCAAGGAACAACAACAGTGCATCTACAGTAACAGGAAGGATATTAGCTTCTGCAGCATTTTGTACAACATGCCCAACTCACAAAGCTCACAGAAAACCAAATTAGTCTCCACATGGAAAAGAAAAAAACAAGCAGCCCAGTTCTGTTAGAATATCCCACTTGTCTCAGTTTTGGCTAAACACCATCTTCTTCAGTGCACCTTTCGCCTTTTTGTGTGTAAGAGGTATGAACAGCAGTCAGGTGCCGACTCACAGCCCTTATGTTAAGGAAGAAAAAAAACCAGCAGCTTAAAGCTACACCCAATCAATTATGGAGTAGCAACCTGTCCAAAATGTGATTTCCACACTGTCCGCCGCATCTTTCACACCATTATCGATTACCTTCGCTTGTAACGTTTTCTGTTAATTCTGTTCACCCACACAAAATCTATATGTGTGCATTTCAAAGCAGGCATCTGAGCAGAGAGGAGGCTGCCTCAGCTCTGCAGGCCAGACAATCACTGTCAATCTACCTAATGACCAAGTGTCTGCTGATGCATGCTAGTGAAGTGGGGTGAGTCCCCGGGTGCAACTTGAAGCAGAATGGAGAGCATCCCCAGCTTCTCAAAGTGTTGAAAGGGCATAAACCCCCCTGCTGGAGTTTTCCCAATGCTTCACACTTTCCTCTGTAACTTTAGTTGGATCAAAGAGAATGGGGCCCTTAAGTAGAAGTGGTACAGATCAACTAGGGTTGGTGTGAGTCACATACGAATGCAGAGGGAAAGTTGAATGATAGAGTATTCTGTCAGAGTGCAATTCCTCGGCTAACGAAAGTATGTTTTAACAATGTATGGCGCAAGAAAATCCTCACTCAAGGTTTAGGTTCAGCGAGGAAAGAGCAAAGGATGAGTGTAGAGCAGGAGGCTGCAAGACAAGGGGGGCGATCTTCCCGCTGTAAAACCCTGCCCCCTCCTTCATTCCTGTGAGCACCATCACAGAAGGTGGTGGCTCTGTCCGGTACATCAGCCTAAGGATGTAGGAGATTGAGTCAGACCTGCCGGTTCGCTGGCCGCTGCAGCTGCAAAATAAATGACAAGGCAAGTGCTGGAGGAGAGAAAGCGAGGGCAGCCCAAAGGTGTGACCCCACTGATGAGATGAGAGGCAGTCCAGACCTGCCAGACGCACTATTAGAAGCTGAGACAGAGATGGGAGATGAAGAGAGAGGACGAGATAGTGGAGGCCCGGTGTCACTTTATCAAATTCCTCCCTGGCACATGGTAACAGAGGTCAGGGGAAGAAAAGCATGGGGGCAGAGTGTAAAGCTGAGTGAAAACACAGTGCTGCTCTAATACCTTTCATAAAGAGAAAAGCCTCCTCATCCGCCAGCCATGATTAAATATAACCTGAGTGCTGAAAAACTAACCCCTGCTACCCCGCCCAGGCCTAACTTTGTGTGTGCATGTGAGTGTGTGTACACTCATGGGGTGAGGAGGCTAAAAGCAATTTGTGGAGAACTTGTTGGGTGAGTGGAGTGTGTTTTCGTGGCATAGAGGAGGGAGCGGGAGCATGAGCGGAGGAAGTGGGTGCTAGATGTGCACATCCTGGCCTGCAGCTCTCTGACACCGGTCGGAGAACAGTTAATGTGTTAGACTGCTGGTCCCTCGGAATTAATGCTGTCATCAGCAGCTGGTAGAGGAAGAGTTACTAAGTAACTTCTGCTCTACAACGCTCACTCCGGTCACATCTGGAAATTACCGGATATAGCATAAACTTACACTTCATTGTCAGTGTAAAAAGATTATGAGGTGATACTGTGGCCTGTTTCACAATTTTTTTGCAACCTGATATAGTTTGCTCTCCTGTTAAATTTGATATGTTTCTTTGAGCAAAACTACTTAGCAATTTGTGCAAGAGCATGATGCAAATGCATCTACAATTTTGATTGACTGGTCAAACATTGGACAAATTTATACCCCAAAGGCCAAAAGTCAAAATTGAGATATTTTGACCAGATTTATAGCAACAAAACAAATTAACACATTTCAGCCCAAACCATGATCAGTTTCTAAACCTAACTAAATAGTTTTTGTTATCTAAACCTAAAACTGTTTCCGAGGTGGCAATACAACATTTTAACACATAACATGTCACCACCATATAATGCGGTGCAGGCACGTAGGCAGGAGATACAAGGTGCAAAATGTTGTTTCGACAGGGATTGTCTCAAAATCCAAGGACAACACTGTCATAGTCCCTAAGTGTCCTATGTAATCTGACCCTGTCACAGAAATATATGTTTGTATGTGTATAATTAGAAAATTTCTTTTAAGTACAATACACCCATAGCAGAGCTTGCAAATATACAAAAGGAAGAGTACACCATTCGCACTCGGATGTGAAGAAACAATATAAACAATAACCTTATTTTATATATGCCTATGTGGTCCTCAGAGATAGAGAGAAATTGGGCCATCAGTGTCACTCAGAGCCCCAGTGTGGAGGCTTGTTTTCTTGATCTAATAGAAGGTAATGATCCAGAGAGCAGGCCTAGGCTTCCTCTACCATGGAGCAGGCCTCCGGGGGCTACTCCACCCCTGACAGCGGCAGTGGTCGTGGCAGTGCAATAAGAATAAACACATGCAGGCGGGGAGTCTATTTGGCTGAGAGTGATGGCTAGCTTGTTGCTTATCCCAGCCCAATAAATCTCCATACAGGGCCGAGAGATGAGCGGCGCTTATCTCATCAGCCTCGCGACTGATGCCTCTGACCGAGTGCCGCCGCTCAGACCCCTGATTTATCACGAACAGGGGAGGGGAGAAGTTCTTCACCGTAGTAAAGCTGAAATAGAGAGAGGATGGGCGAGGGATACAGCGGGAGATGCAAAGGAAGGGAGGGAGGGAGAAAATGAAATAAAAAGGGGGAGAAAAGTAGACATATTGAAAAGCAGAGGGCAAAGGCAGATAATGCAGAAATATAGAGAGCAAACAGAAAGGTTTTCAAGGGAAAACATGGAGGCTTTGGCGTGAGGCGACGCAATAAACTAAAAATAAAAACTCCCAAACCTGAGGTGGAGGAGAGTGGGGTGTGGGGGTAAATGTCACCATCTCCATGTCAGGGGGTGGTGGTGAGGGGAATTGCACTTGACGGCTGGATTCTGTGGGATTCAGCAGTTTTTTCAAGGCAGGGGAAGGATAGAGAGGAACACCAGGCTGTTATATTTGAAGGGAACCATCAATGCCTCTGTCTTATAGGAAAACACTCTTTTACTGACTGATGCTGGTAGAACACACACTGTTCCATGCTGTCAAGGGTTGCTTGTTATTAAAATTTTGTTGTGTAAGTAAAACTGATTATTTTAGATAATTGTGTAACTCAAATAGATTCCATGAAAGTCAGTGAAAAAATGACTCCACTTCTCACCAGATGTATTAATTGAATTGTTAGTTTTAAGTCTTCTTCAGTACAGCATTATGCTCTTTTAAAAAAAATGATGGTCCGATTTAAACATGGACAGTAACTGAGTGCTTTATGACAGGGCCATCTTGAGACTGCCAGGGCGGTAGCTCAGCGCATTGTGTCAGTGGACTGTAACAGTTTGGTTGCTTAAAACATCTTTAGTATCTAGTTGTACTTACACTTCAGCTTTTCACTTTGCTTATGGTTTTGTTACTCCATTTACTTGTACAAAGACAGTCACCTCTCGTTCCAAATAAAAAAAGTTACTATGGCCAAAATGCTAGTCTTGCAGATTTAGGATAATAATCTATCAACCATACATGATGGCCACTTCTTTCATACTATGAAATGATAATAATAATCCATGTTAATGACAAACATATGATGAGTATGATTGTGCTATCCTTAATATTTTCACGCTCCATAATCATTATTGACCATACTTTGACCCGTGTTCCCATTTCCCCATAAGCTCCCTGATGTGATCAATAGTAAAGCTTGCTAAAACGTTTTTAGGTTTTGAGCAGTGTAAGAGCTGAAGGCCAGAGGATGAAAACAGTGTACATGTGTTGGTGGTAGGATTTGGCAGTGGTGGTTGAGATGCTGGTTTAGAGTAGGAGGGACACCAAAAAGGGACGAGAGGAACCGAGCAAATTATGTCAGTTTGATTGTCAATCATGGGTGTCGAGGAGAAGGCGAAAGTCAAAGACGGCAAGCTAGAGGGGCGGCCTGTGCGCTGCTCTCTCTCATTTCACCTCGCCCGCTCCCTCTCTCTCCATCTTGTGGCCACATGAATTAGTGTGGTGAGAGGAGAGAATGAAGAAGGTGGGAGGGGAGGATGGAGAGTGACGGGAAACAGACGGGCATAATATTCTCATCACTCTTCACTCTGCAGTCGTTGGTGAGGAGCGTGGCCCAGGGCACTCAGCGGCCCAGCCAGCCGCCTCGCAGACCCTGCAAATATTCCTAAACCTCAATTTTTCATATTTCCCTGTATGCATAAGGAGATGAAAAATCATCCGATCATTTGTATTGTCTGACTGAGGTTATACACAAATATTAGTTTATCTACCGCACCTAAGATTGCCTCCCTAAGCAAGACGGATTGGTCTTTTGGAGAGGGCAATATTCCCCGGGAACATATTCAGTCCATCTTTTATGTGCTGCAATTCACAGAGCAGCAGGTATGAGTTCCATCTCCAGACAGGCTCGATAAAGCTAAACACTCAGCAGAGACACCGCTTATTATACACAATACGCTTTAATTGCTAGACAATTTGCAGCCGGGTAAAATTTATAGTTTTCAAAACTGATCATGCAAAGAAGCTTGACACCTAATGTTCATATTTATTCTCTGCACATTTACCGAACACCTACCTAAAATGATTATTAAAGCAAAACAAGCAAAGGAATCAATTTGACTTGTGAGAGAGGGGAAAAAAGAGGGAAAAACTCTTCAAATCACGGTCTCAATTGATTTCCGTTACCTCTTCTGTGAACTAGCGAGTGTCTGGTCCTCTGCTCAGAGAGAGAAAGGGAGAAAACTGAGAAAAGGAGGAGGGGTGTGAAGAAGAGTTCTGGGTCAGAAATCACTGGGTGATTATTTACCACTCAGCCATGTGTAAAACTCATTAGACAATGCGTAATGCCTTTAATCAAATCAATGGCACAAGCAACTCCAAACTGATAGCTCCCATCAAAACTTCCATAAAGCATGGCAAATTTCTCATTTACTTATAAAAATAAGTGAAGACAGGGGAATTATCCCCAAAATGAGCCTAATTGTACTCTGTCTTCAAATCAATACTGTGGTGGGAAATAAATAAAAAAATAAATAAAAAGATAAATAACAAAAGTTAAGTGTGAGAACAATGTGGAAAGAGGGCTTAGGGGGTGGGAGAGGCGTCTCCTTTAAGGTTTTCTCAACAGAAAGATAAAGCATTGCAGATAAAAGTGATAAACTGCTGTAAAATCAATTACAACATCTAAAAATGTTGGCTTAACACTGTGTAGTGCACCCAGACATTGTGACTAATCATCACAAAAGAAGGAAAATTGAAACTGGGAAAAAATAGAATACTGTACAGAGAAACCATACGATGAACACCGGCGAGGGCTAACACTCTTCTCACCTCCTCTTTTTCCTGCTCCTCTCCAGCGAGCTTTGAGGTGGTGACAGACTAGGAAGCGGTTGGGCAGGGGTGTTGTGGGTAATTAGGCGGCTGGAGGTACAGATGTTGAGCTGTGGAGGACCCTTACCGGGACACTGAGAAGCACTGGAGCATAAATAACCCTGCATCTGCCTCCCTCTGCCAGCTCTAAGTACCTTTCTTTGTTAGGGTATGGGTCTTCATTTTTTACTGTTGACAGGCAATGTTATTTCAGTTATTTGGTGGCATCTGGTTAGGCTGGGTGTGAGAGAAAGGGAGTAAGGAGAGAAAAAAAACTGCTAACACACACACACAGGACGCACTTTAATTAATTGCGGGGAGATTACATGGTCTTCCAACCGTGTAGTTTGTCATCAGAGCCCATTACACACTTCTATTAGATGTTTCTTCACAGTGTCAAGTGTAATTTGAAGGAGAGTCTTGGTAGAGGATCTCTAAGTACAGTGAGAGACCTAATCGGGGCGACCAGGGTTCATCTCGACTGAGGCAAAAATAACAAACTCTGCCACACCTCAATTAGCAGAAAGCAATGTGTAAACAAATGAGTCTTATTGGAGCACTGCTTATTTCATGGTGTGTCACTCACTCATGCTGGTGATATGGGGTTGTGGTTGTCTCCAGGCCTGGTGCTGGTCTGCCTCTGTTGCCCTAGTGCCATTGCTCTTCATTTCAGAGGGAGAAGCTTTATTTTCATTGCCAAGCAATGAAGTGTCTTTGTATGACTGCGGAGCACACCACAATCAATCTTACACCAGCGGAGTTAACAGGACAGAAACCAATGCAGCCGTTACTCGGCACAGAACATTACCAGTGTATGGACTCATTATTCATCAGAGGCTCCATTAGACACCGCTCACTGCCCTGCCACACTGGATATGAGACAGACAGACTGCAAGTCAATGCTGTGTCACACACAACACTGCTCACAGTGGAAGAACACAGGGAAGGAATCATGCACAGAATAATAGTGTATACACTGCAGTGGCAACTGTCACACTTCTACAGATTTAGATTCTGATTCCAAGACCTGTGGAATTCCACGTTTTCCAATTAGCTACAACTGCTGAATCCCATTTTGTTCTCCCTGACTATCAGTGATAATACCAGGACAATGAACTTTAGAACGTTATTTTACTCTTTGTGCGTTACCTTAGTCTCAGTCTGAACAATCTAAAGTTAATTCTCCTGGTTCTCCATATTGTCACTGGCCAGGAAGAATAGTATTCATGTTTTTTTTTTTTTTTCTCACTGTGGTATCTACCTGAGACTCAAGAAGAATTCACAAATCCTCTGTTACTCTTTCTGCTGTCACTTTCTTACCTCTACTTTGTTTCTTTTTTTTCACCCTGCACAGAACAGAAAGAAAGTGTAGTGACAACTCAGCAGTTGGCTAACTTGCTGCCATTGCTACCAATATTAGCTGCTCTGTTTAAGCAATGGTAGGCTGAAAAAATGTGCATGCAGGGAGAAATTCAACCATGTGTTCTTATACAATCAATGGACTGATATCTCTCTGTACTGTGGGATGTTGAAATTGTGAACTGTTATTGGTGGGTGGGGAGAACGGGGTTATTCAGAATATTCCCTAGTTTCCTACAGAACCAAACTTTAGGCATTGAATTTGTCCCAGAGTATCAGGTCCAATGACCCCAAGCCACTATCCCAGGAAACTTACAATTTATTTGTTTATTTCACTTGGTAAATTGAGGTTTGTATAATAGTTAAGCATCACTCAGTGTCCTTAAGCATATGAGTCATTCAACAAACCATTTAACAATGTTTTCTTTAATACATAAAGCCAGTTCTGTAGTAAAATTGATGCCCTTGCAATATTCTTTTAATTAGATGAAAACCATATAACGTGGTTCCTGGTTTACTCTACTAAATTCCCCAGAAAACTGTCACTGTTTTGCAGGCACATTCCTGTGTCCCATGCCTTGTACCCACAGAGAAATGTGTATGACAGACTGTTTGCCTTCCTGTGCTGCCACCACAGTGGGTAAAGTAACTAATGACACAGCAGTTAATGGTCAACATTAGGGAAGAAGGAATAATAGACTATTATCCATACATCAGCCTCATAACCCCAGCTCTAATTGGCCACACATACTGTGTAAACCGGAGGAACGCACATGACTTCAGTCGCAGCGTCACATTTGAGATTTTACAACATCAGACAGCAGTTAAAAGTGGTAAGGAGACAGACAGGGAGAGCGGGCTGCTGAGCAGAACCAAGGTGGCAGCACACAACACATGAGGAGTCCCTTATAAGCCTGTCTGCTTCTTCCTCCTCCTCGCTGTCACTGCTGCAACCATAACCATCCCCTGCCATCACTGCCAGTGTGGGCCTGGGACAGCTGCTCACCAGAACAACCCCAACACACACACACATACACAGCCCAACCTACAAATTCAACCAAGCACTGGGACCCATGGTAATTGGGCTTTCTCACTCCGGCAGCCAACAACAAGCAATGGCACATTCCTGTCTTGCCACAATGGCAGTTAAAAAATGGCATAATAAAAGACAGCACAAACAAACATCCCAGAGGACCCCGGCTGCAACATTCAGATGGTTGCAAACCGGGCGATAAACACCAGCTCGGGAAACAGTCGACCAGAACATGGTCAGGAAAACAGGAAGCGATCCCGCAAACAGGAAGTGACACGGGCCCTCTTATTGAAATCCCCTCGCTCAATGATGTGTGGGGGGTAATAAAAAGAAAAGCTAATGAGAACAGCAAAGACATAGGTATGGCTGTTTACAAGTGTCTGCCTTCAATTTGAGAGGGAACTGAAATGGAAATTGAGGACAAACAATCAATGCCTCATTATAATCTCACATCATGTACGCAGGCTTGTTTTTATACCCATGTCAGTTTATTGTGAGAGACTAATTTTGGCTCATGTTTGTTATTCTACCGCTATTACAGGCTGATGTGTCCTCATTCTTAATTTCTGTCCCAGTTACTTTTTTTTGCTTTCTTGTTTATATTCTGCTCAAATGTTTCCCGTCGTACTTTGAATCGACTTTGCATCTTCAGCAGGATCCATGTGAGTCAGCCAACGGTGAAATAGTTAAGTGGATGACATACCTCTCTCATGCTTTATCTGCAACATTATCTTTTTATTCTCATTTCTTCCCAAGGCAGTGGGAGTGTTGATGTCTGCTAACTCAACTCCTACTCTCAGTCAAACCTGCAATTACTGCCGTGTCTATCTCTACCTTAAACATTGCTTAACAAGAAAAATATGCCAATATGCCGCAAACGCTTTCATTTGGGCTCTGAAATTAAACAAGCTGCTCGAAGCCATGTTGTAAATTACCCTGAGGAATGTGCAACTGGGCGCAGACACAAAGAGCACATCACATAGAATCCCTCAATAGCAGAGCACTTATAATTTGTAACGTTTTAGAGATATTTATTATTTTTCAACCTGTTCTTTTGTCCCAGTGGCCCTCTCTGGCCTCGGGGTTGAGCTCTTATCTGATTAGTGTGTCATGTCAGAGATTTGTCACAAAGCCATAACATACACTTTGGCTTTCCAAAGGAGCAGAGGCACTTCCTTGGCATGTGAAGACATGGCCACATACAGCCGCTAATACGCAGAAGGTCTCAACTGTTTCGCATCTGTCTCTCAGTGGCACAATACAATGACATCATTAACACTGCTCTACTCATGTGGATGTTTATTTGTGTGTTTCACTGTGGTTATTAATTACTTATTTATTTATATTAACTCATACTAACTGCTGTCAAGCTGTTGAACACCAGCATGAAATAATGCAGCACTGATCATCTCACCATGTCACTTCACATATTTCTTCATGTAAATATCTTTGCATTACCAAGACACTCTGTGGAAGAACTCTACACAATATTAACACTGATGCTCAGTAACACTTTCCTGTGTTACAGAGAGAGAAACTGCTGATATAATCAAAGGTGAACTTGTAAGATATGGCCAGATGTTTGGTTAAAATGTTGGCATAATGTCAATATGTCTACGTTTTGTGATGCAGTCTAATGACATGCTTACAAGCAAGCCTGGGCCCGTCAAGAGTTTTAGTTCGGCAAGTTCACCGCAGAAGTTTTGCACAAGCTTAATTTAGCTGTTTTTTTAGTTTTTAGTGTTTTGGCTATATTTTACACACAGACCCTTTAATGGATGGGATGAATCTTTAATATTAAAAATAGTGTAAAAAAGTGTAATTATGAATAAAACACTTATCACATCAGTTGGCAGCATTTTTGCACCATGCCAATCCTCCAATGTATATCTTCTTGACTGCCAATGTGCATAGTGCTCTGCAAATATATATAACTGAACAGCATGTGTGCTTGGACACAGCTTGTACATGTGGACGGCACATTGTGATGGACACTGCAATTAGAGTGTGCCTCCTCCAGGTTGGCCAGTGGCGTGACAAGACTACCCGCCACAATTAATTTTAACCCACATTTGGTGAGTTGGTGGGTTCATTTAAAGTCCTGTGCACTCATGACCACTAGCACCTGAGGGCAGGACAGGGCCCTAAACAGGCCTTAATACCTGACTCAGTGTCCTGCCCCAGGCTGCTGTCAGAGCATGACGGATCAGACACACCTGATGGCTCTATCTCTAACAAGCATCTCTGAATCCTCATCAGAGCACTTACTGAATTGTGATTAATTCCCTCCAACACTGCTGACAGACAAGGTGCTTCATCTGTCGCTGTTCACTTGCCTGGCTGGGCCCCGAGCAATAAACAGACAGGCAAAATGGAGCAGTACAGACAGAGAGAAAAAGAAGGTGTAATGCAGTTTAGCTGCTGGTAAAACAAACAATATTGAGAGCAGCGTACTGTAAAGGAGGAAGAACAAAGAGAGTGAGTGATCTATTGGCAAACCTTTCATTTAACAAAGGGAGTACTGTGAGACCAGTAGAGAAGAGACAACGATGTAGCGCGCGAGAGAAAGAAAGATGGAGCGGTAAAGAAGAATGACAAGAACAGAGCAGGAGGCAAAATAAAGGAAATGGCAGGCAAACAACAAAGGGATTACTGGAGAGACATGACGAGACGGGGAGATGTTCGTTATGCAGTAAGCGAGTGAGACAAAGACGATCAGCTTCTGACACCTTTACACTTTAATTGCCAAAATAAGAAATTAGTGCAGGCTCTTTGTGTTTCCTCTTGAGAAAGAGGGGTTAGACAATGAGCAGGCAGAAACACTCGTATCATGAAGAGGACTTGTGATGGGATGTCAGAGTGGAAACCTCTATCTCAAGTCTGTGTTGTCAAAGAGCAACCACCCTTTTGTCAAACCTCTGCAGACTGCAAATACCATAAATCGGAACCCATTATCCCCTGATAGTTACCTATCATTTCATTCAAAATAAAACATATAACCCTCCACTCTAAGTGTCCTATCAGCCCTTGCTGTTGAACCTGCATGGACTTCAAATATCACCTTCGACCCTTACAACTAGTTA
>JAOWBC010000001.1:23374419-23397021 GCA_028566105.1 Hypoplectrus providencianus
CACACACACACACACAGAGTTTTTACAGGTGATATGACGGTTGTGTTGATCTCTGTCACTGGGATACGCAGTAACTCACCCAGCCTGACTTGCTGGGCCCTGTTCTGTCCCGGGCGCCTTCAGGGGTTTTACCGCACACCTGTGTGTGGAACAGAACTTGAGCTGTCCTGAGCGGCAGTTTTCAATGTTGTCCCTGCCTCCTGGTGGCTCTGAACGGCAGAACTACACATGAAAAAACATAAGCCTTAGCTCTCTTCAAACACAAACATGAAGGCCTTGGTGGATGCTTTTATCGTGTAGCACATTAGCCCTGCCCCGTTCATACATGTGAGTGCATTCCCTCAAAGGTGTGCTCATATCATACGTGTGCAGCCCTGTCATCTGCATAGAAGCATGCGCACACACACACAAACACATACACATTAGCATGTTGTCATGGGTGTGTGAGCGGCAGCTGGGTGTAAATTGCACACGGGTCTAGCGTAATGAGGACTGATGGCTTATGCCTGCTGTATATTCCAGGAGGGTGTCTTCTGACAGCTTTGGGAGCCGATAAAGTAATAACTAATAATGCGCAGATAGTGGCGCCACAGTGTGACAACTATGCTAACGCTGGGAGAGTGCGAGGTTGTGTGTGAGTGAGTGAGAGAAAGAAAAAGAAAGAGAGAGAGAGAGAGTGAGGAAGGGGGGATGAGCGGGAGGGAGGGGGCCTGTGCTATGGGGGCTTCCTTTCAAGTTTCAAACACAACCTCCGGTGATGGTTTCAAACCTAATTCACTACCTCCAATAAACACACAGGCAGAAAGAGAATACATAAACTGTTTAACAATCACTCACTTTGAAAAAAAAGAGAGAGGAGAACAGAAAAGGAAAAAAAGAAAAGGTATCCATCCGGCATTGCTTTTTTATAATCCGTCAAAACTATAAACAGAAATTGAAATAAGAAGAGCTAAGATAGGTGTGTAAGAGAAGCACCAGGGACAGAGGAGACTGCTCTCTCCCCCTCTCTCTTCCTTGCAGAAGCGAGTGATCCTGCTCAGGTTCTTACAACATGGAGACTCCTCCATAAATCATAGTCCCCACTGCAAGAAGACTGAAAAGTGTCTGGCAGTGACAGAAGACTCAGTGCATACTGCTACCCGTCTCTTCTTCTTCTCCATCCTCTCTTCCACTACAGCTTTACAGGAGTCAAAGCCACCGTCTTACTGACGGGGTCTTGTGAGTCAGTAGTGCAGAACAGAACACCTCCACAGAGCCAATACAGTTGTGTGAACACTGAAGGAGTTGTGGAGAGTCATGGGCAGGAGCAGGATTTGGGATCATAGCTGCCACACTGTGGCTGCCACATCATTCCATGAAATGCAGTCGCAGACACAGTCGTGATATGCCATGGGTGCATGGCCTTCACAGTGCAGAGGTTTTGCCTAAAGATGTGAAGTCAAAGTGAATTATAGTTGCATCAGGGAGATGGAAAGATTCAAACAGATAGAAACATGCATGGATTAGCTTACGGTGCTGTTAATTCAAGTAAAGACACATCCGTTTAGGGTTGAATGTTTTAACCAGGGCAAAAAAATGCTTTTATCTTTCCTAACAGACACCAACAAGAAGGAATATACAAGACACAACTAGAGTTCCTGGTAAGTTTTCAAATCTGTTGCAATCTGTGAATCTATTGGTTATGGGTCTGATGATGATTTAGGGTCATTCTACTTCCAGTGTAGCCAATTGATTACCGAATTAAGGGTTAAGGCTTCCAATTTGCGCAGATCACTGTTTACAATCTGAAAGCAACTTCAGATGCAAGAATGGAGTTGAAAATGAGAGTAGAACAGATTGTTTCACAGGTATAGCTTAGTTAGCTAGGCTAAAAGAAAACATGTTGTCAAATGAAGCTGATGGGCTCTATAATTCAATTTTGGCCCACGTGTTCCTTTTGCCCTCCTCATGGAATGTTTACCAGCAATGGACCAAAACCTCGGACTACAAACAGAAAAAAAGCATGCATCTGATACCGATCTACGTCTTGTTGCTAAGAGATTATTATGCAGTCATAATCAGAATCTGTTTATTGTGGTTCAGGCTGTAAAATGTATTCTGCAAAGAGAAACACTGAAAAGTCACAGACAGTCAATGCAATTTGCAAACTTAGTCAGGACCACTGACTTTGGTTGTCACATTTGCTGCTAATTTGTCTTGTCATTTTTTTTTGTCTGCATTACGAAGTGGGAGAGCTGAGGAAAGAAGAACAACAACAAAAAAACACTTCTCATCTAAACTGGCCTCAGACTTAATGACAGTGTTGGAAACAACTTTTATAGTTTGAGGGAACTCCCACTATTCCCTTTTATCTTTTACAGTATAATATTAGCTGCTTGAACACCTGAAATACCACTAATGCTGCTGAGACTTTCATGGTGTAATCAGCAGTAGACACTACATATGCTCTACATTCACAGTTTGTGCTTGAGTTTACATGGTATGTCAGCCCGCCACAGCTCTGACTCACAGTCACTGTCTGCGGCTGAAGAAGAAAATCTCTCCACCAGTATGAGATGAAACTAAGTATTCTAGCACCATGCAGGCAATCCACGCGAGCTGTCAGGCCAGATTTTGGCCCTGGTGTTAATCTATTTATTTACAGATCTGTGCGGAACGGTGCAGCTGCACAATCAACTTTGATCAAGTTCGGTTGTAAAAGAGAAAAATCATGACAGGAGGTGGAGAGAACGACAGAGTGGAAGAAAAGAAAAGGGGAAAAAGAGAGAACGACGGAGCGTGGTTATGTTTCAAGAGGTAAACCACAGGTTGGGTCTGGTGTAGAAGAACTGATCCGTCTTTTCCCTCTGTGTGATTGGGTCTCTCATTAGGAGCCAGGCCCTGAAACCGGAGCCCGGCCTAATGCCTTGCCGTGTTTAGAGAAGCACAGAAACCATTTGGCTATAATAGCAACCTTTTCAAAAACAAACCTCTGAAATGAAAGGCGGCCAGACTTGCAAAAACCGACAGCCGATTATTTTAAAAAGGAGGCAGGGGAGACATGACCATGAAAAATCGTAAACTGCAATTGAAAATAAAGCCAGGCATGCTGTACGCACCACCCGCTCCCCTCCTGCCATCTTTCCCATTTCTCTCTCCCCCTCTCTTCTTTCCACGGCTGTACATCTGTGCGTCTTCTGTGTGTTTTGCTCACCTTCACCCTCACCATGAGATGTGTCAAAGGGTTAACTCACACACACCCGGCCTTCATTCCACACTGATGCTGTCACACGATAAGCTGCTCTCTCTGTCACTTATCAGTAATTTACTGCTACTTCTTTTTCCCCTTCTGTCTCTCTCTCTTTCACACAAAATGAGCTTGTTTTGCCTGAAGCCATTCGACTGCCGCGGAAGACGAGCACGTATCCCCGACTCTCTGACACAAGGTTTACTGACATCAACAAGCGTTACCTAGGAATTTTCCATATGAGCACAGTAAAGTTGAGTAGTCTAAAGCGCCGATGTCTTCATGCCTTGACTTGCACCCATCACCTAATGAGCATAAAGCTGTTTAGCTTGTGTTTTCATGTTAATCACCTGGGATGCTTATGGTGGACATGCCTGTTCCCATGGCTGAGGTGATAGCAAAGTCAAGGGGTAACTGGGTTCAGGGTCAGGGGTTGTGGGTGCGGACACATCCTAAGTTCAGAGCTCCATGCTCCAGGGGACAGGCCATCAAAGAGAGAAGGCCACCCTGTTTAGAGCAGCAACCTGGGCCTCAGGGGCCCCACCAGTGACAGCTCCCATGTCACAGCCAGCCCTGTGGAACACAGGTAATGTACCCTGGGGGCCTGCTGAGAGATAAAAACGCACCGGGACACCTGCGTCTGAAGCTGTAATTTGTCTTCTCTCATGTTCAAGGTGTTTTATGAGAGCAAGAGGACAAGGTGAAACAGCGAACAAAACAAGCAAGCCCACGTACTCCGCCGGAAATCCTCGCTGTCTCTGTCTTTGCAAGCTGTTCACAGAGTGTTTTTAAAAGAGCTTCAGCACAAATAGAAAGATGTGCGGATTGCTGTTCATCAAACTGAGTGAGGACGTAGATAATATAGATAACTTTACTCTACAGTATTGTCGGAGGGTAAAATTAGTAATTGCACCATCTAGCCTGAGTGACTTACAGATCCATCAAGCAGGCAACATAAGTAAGTGTCAAAAAGTTTACTGAAAGTACTTTTCTGTTGTTGTCTAAGTAAGTGGATGTGTACATATGTGCATGTCTGTGTGTGTGTGTATGTGTGTGTGTGTGTGTGTATGGCTGGGGGTGACTGGTGATCCCTGCCTCTTCCTGTATATCTTATGCTGGGGTATTAGAGAGGGTCCCTCCCAGAGGCAGTGACTACACAGACTCTTCTGAGAAGGCGCTCATCAACGCCCCTGCTTTCAAAGGCAGCTTTAGCCAGTGCCATTCAAAGCAATCAGCCCAGTCAGGGTCTGCCCATCCAGCCTAAATCCCTTCATGGCTATCAGAGGAACTCTGAGCTGGGCCTGCTGGGGGCAAGGCAGGGATGGGGGGTGGGATTTGCTCATAAGGGATTGTGAAAAGGCCGTGACACACGCTTATTCATGCCCCAATAACCCCCAACAAAATATATATACTGTTCATGAAATAAATAATTAAAAAGATAGGAGTTAAGGGATACCCTGCTGCAAAAGTGATGGAGCCCATCCTGAATATTGCACATACTTATGTACACAGGCAAACGAGCACTCATACACACGTGCGTGCAGTCAAGCTGCTGTCTGCCATGGTGGATGACTTAACCTTCTACATAATTCAGATGCAAAAGGACATTGCTTTGGTGTTGGGGAGGGATGGCATGGTACAGTCTCAGTGCCAAAGAAGCAAATACTGAGAGGCTGGCAGAGCCATGTCTGTATCAATGTTGGCAATTAATGAAGCTATTTGTAATATGGTGTACATTCATAAGGCCAGCAGGAGCTGGGCTTTAAGACTCAGTGATAGAGATGTGGCTGGTTCAAAGAGGATACACAAAGCTCTGAAAACATAATGAATGTGTCTTTTTACAGTACCGCAACTATGGTCATTATTGACTTGCATTTCTTCTGGATAGTGACCTAGTAAAATGTCAGAAGGAAGAAGAAAAACACCTGCCAACAAAAAAATAAAAAATAACAAGGTGTTGAAGAATGCAACAAGTGCAAGTTTAGTAACACCTCAATTTTGAATTGTGCAAAAGAAAAAAAATATTTCAAAGATTTGTGTCAAAGTACAATGGTTGTTATGGCTGAACTTAAGAGGTACCTGACTTAGCTATTAAAAATAGTAGACTATGTCTTCACTCCTGTTAAGTCTGCTCATCAGTCACCAAAGTACAGTGTTGTATATGTACAAGCAGAATATGCTATTTAGTACACAGGACTCATTGGTTTGTCTTTGAATTACTCTGTGTCGGCGTGGATTCTCTCCCACTCCAAAAAATGCAACTTAGGTTAATTAGTGACTCTAAATTTTCTGTAAGTGTGAGTGAGAGCGTGAATGTTTGTTGTTTCCCATCTCTATTTGTCTAACCTGCAACAGACTGCAGACCTGTCCAGGGTGTGCCCTGCCTCTCGCCAAATAACAGCTGGGATTGGCTCCAACGCCCCATGACCTGGGTTCAGATAAGCGGGTAAGGATCATGAATGAATGAATGAATTGCGTTACTGCATTTGCTCCTCACTCTTCTACCTAAGCTACTTATTAACTTAATTTAATTTAACTTAGATATCTTACCTGGTAACCTACTGTGTCTAGGCTTGGTTCCTTGG
Organism: Hypoplectrus providencianus; assembly: GCA_028566105.1. Classification (NCBI taxonomy): domain Eukaryota; kingdom Metazoa; phylum Chordata; class Actinopteri; order Perciformes; family Serranidae; genus Hypoplectrus; species Hypoplectrus providencianus. The sequence continues at coordinate 23,380,231 of JAOWBC010000001.1, forward strand.
TTGACATGCAGAGTCATTACAATTGACTCCATTTAACTTGGGATATTTGGGGTATTGTTCCAACAGAAAGTACACCTGGCATGTGCACGACACAAAGCCACAGATGTTTTGCTTACTAATGGTTACAGATGGTGCAGAACTATTTATACATACACACATTTTTAGTGGAACATGCTACAGCAGCTCTGCCGTCTCTAAAGTAAAGACTTTCTTCTTGTTTATGCTGCAAGACTCTCCTCTGCACGACTCTAATCTACAGCATCAACAGGGCATCAATCATTTTCAGGATGGATCCACTGAGAAATAATGAAAGCAAACAGAAAAGTTAGAAAGGAGTTACAGTTAGAAAAACACCCATTATAGCCCTTTGTTTCAAGCTACTGTCTTAGATTATGAATGTAAGCAAAGATCTAAATATGGTCCCAGCTGTGATCCTTTAACTGTATTTATTATACAATATTTGATGTGTGTCAAGGAAAACTGCAGCACTCTGGATTTTGCTGCGGACTGGTTTTGGTTATACACTATATGGGTGTTGTGAGTGTGGAGGGGGTTCACAGGGAATAACACTGGGCAAAATTTACCCATGAGAAACAACAAAAGATGCCTCAGAAATATGTCAGAGTGCCCTCATATCTCTGTGGTGAGTACAAAGAGGGTACAAAGTGCTGGGAAGGGTCAGCCAATTTTAGAGAGTGTCTTGTTTTCTATCTGCATCTAAATCCAGTGGCTGTCTTTGGGCAGCTGCAGTGAAATACATAACAAAAGCTCTTCTTGAGAAACGCAGAGCCAATCAAAACAGGCATCAGGAGCTAGATCCAGTAAATATGAGCCAGTTATTTGAAGTGTGCGGTTTTTCTCCTACAAAACAAGCTCATTTACTTTTCAAGGTTTATGACAATTTCCCATAAAGGAGCACAGAAAGAGTTGCAGAATACAATTGTTTGGGTTTTGGACCCAGATCATGATACATTTCAAAAATGTATGAAACACAAACAGAAAGGAATCAAACAAATATAGCACTGCAAAGCTTCAGGTACTAAAAATGTAGAGGGTTTCAACTGAGATAACCACTGGCAAAATTAACCTATCAGTATACAATATTATCGCATAACAGTCAATCTGCATTTTTTTCTATAATCATTATATTTTCTGATTATCCTGAGATAGGTTTTTTTTGTCAAATATGCTTGTATGAGGAGAAAAGTGCCTGAAACAGTAAGCCATGATGTGAAATGAAAGTGTATGATAAAAACAAGCTTTAAATGAGAATCAATTACCAAAGTACTCAGTGTTAAAATTATTGAATAGTCCAATATACAGTCTGAAAATGATTGACTGCCAGCTGTCTTTACAGGGAAAAACAAAGTTGTTCAGTGGCATTATGGGTCAAAATTAATCATCTTAATTATCACTCAGACAAGAGAAAAACTGACTTAACAAGGAACCGTTTGCATACTTTTCACAAAACAGCCATGACCCTAGCGATGGTTGTGATGATAGGGGTCTTTAGGTGGACTAGACTATGTATGCTCAGCACAATTAGCTGCAGCTTTCTAGGGTTGATCCACCAGTATGGAACCAAGGCCCAAACCTCATCCTGTGCCTGGCAACCGCCAACTCACAGCATAATTACCCAAGCAACTGTTCTCCTCCTTTGAGCCTTGCTAATCTGTGGAGGCTGTGGCCCTGCCGCCAGCTCCACGCAGCTGAAAGGGAGGGAAGGAGGTGCAGGACTGTACCACGTACACCCTTGCTGCTATGAATCATAATGCATAAACAGAGCAAAAGAACAGAGGACGTCTTGACCTATAACAGGATAAGGGACAAGGAAAAGGGCACAGACAGGAAGGAGGTTATTGGCCCAAACTTTGAAAACAACTATCTGCAGAGGAGTCTAAGGAGGGCTAAAAATTCACAGACTGAGAGCAGTGGTGCTTTCAAGCCCAGGACAGTGGGGATATTAGGAAGGTAAAGGGCCTATTGAGTGCTGAGCTATCTTGCCCTGGCACTTAATCAAAGGGATTAAAGCTTGGGAAACCAAGCCAACAGGTTATCCTCCAGGAAGCATACCAAGTAGTTATCAAAAACACCAAAGTTCAAAGCAGCTCAATTTTCCTATATTAGAAGTGTTTTGGTCAGAGCCCTCAGGCTTGTTTCTAGGTAGAAGAACTGTTTTAGAAATGATTGTGCTTGCATGCTTGGAAGGCAAGAGGAGTGGGCTTGTACTTCTGTTAAGACCTGAGTCCATCAGGTTCAACACAGTGCGATCAATCACTTCCAGACCCTGAATCATTCCCCAGAATTCCTGATCTGACTGTGTCTCACGTTCACCAGTGTCTCCCACTGACAGGGTGTGGCAGGGTTTTTGTTACAATTAGGCTAAACGCTAGGACAGCTGTCAGTATGGCATGTTATTACCTAGAACGTTAGCCTGTTTACTGTTTGTAATTCCGGTAGCCATTGTATCTAAAAAAAAAAAAGAGTAAGCAAGGACCAAAAAGCTTTTGTTCCTACTGTCTCAGGCTGTATTATAGCAGCAGGAACAGGATCAGACTGGTAGTAGGAAGACTACTCTGTAACAGCATACATGATTGTGGCCAAACTGTTTACACACATGCGCCATGCATAAGGGATCAGTGTGAGATTGTGAGATTTTCTTTGACATGTATAATTGGACAAGCATAGGGTCAGCGGTTTGAAGCTTAATGTGAGGAGTTTGGAAGTGAAAGCATGTGACAAATCCCATGACTCCTCAAAAGTTGTAAAGTGCTGTGGCCCTTTACAGTGGCCCAGTATAGCTCAACCAGATTTAGGATTGCATGGCCCACAAAATACTAACTAACATTGTCAGGTTTAGTGGTTAGGGGCCCGATTAGGACTGGGGCTTCTCATGCTGAAAACATATGCCTTCAAAGTAGTCTGAGGTGTTGTACTGAAAACATGCAAAACATATGAACAAGGACATACATTGTTGTCTAATAGCTACAAAACTGGGTGCTGTGAATTGTGTTGTGTTTCCACGCATTCGTTAATTTTTATTGTCACATTTTCAACAATTGTTATGGTAGAACACCAGATTGTACTCTTTCAGTTATATATAAATCTGTTAAAAAATAAGGTCTTACCTGTAACAGTTTCATGATACTTGGCAGGAGTGAGAAAAGTCCCAAATGCAACTGAAACCTAAACCACTAGGGGCCAATAGCTATAAACACGAGTCCTGTATTCTTCCCGGACTATCGCCAAGTCTAAAGTGCGACGGCTTAACTTCATGAAAACGAATATTTACCCATTTTAGCCCATACAGGCCTTGTTATGATGAAATCAGCCTGGTCGCATATTTAGCATGTTCATTACTGAAGTCTCTAACCTGCCAGGATCCTGGTATGGCTTCAATAGACAGACCCCATCTGTCTGACGTTAGGACCATTGGAAACAGATGGGCCTTTAATTGTATTTTTGTCCAAATTGCAAAATAGCTACTTGGGAAAGAAGCTAAAATAACATACAAACAACAGCAACTATGATAACAACTGCGTCTGGAATGAAATGAGTACAGTAAGAGATCAAAAACATAAGGCGTACAAATTCAGCTCCGCTCTTTGAAAGGGGATCCCCCCTAACATTACTGGCCCAGTATTGATTTACTCTGCAATTTCGTATTTCTCTCCCCACGCCAGCTCCACTGTCTCTGTCGAGCAGGAGGTCCGGCAAATAGCACTCATCAGATTTTTCCAAAACATAAAAGATTGATGCCTTGCTTCTTTTCAGACAAAAGAATAATTGAGGAAGGGCTGAAATTGGTATTTGAAGAAAGAAGCACTGAAACCAAAAGTAGATAGGCAGGCCCCAGAGTTAGTTGAATAAACCATAATGGGAAAATGTTGCAGAAAGGGCACTTGTATGTTGGAAAATGTGTAGCTTGTGAAAAGATCTACTCTTACCTATTAGATCCTTCACATACAATGTCATGGTTATGTGGATTGCAACAGCATCTGGTGTGCAAACTGAACAGTGCTGACAGGAAAAATAGATAAATAGCTAATATGATGAAAACTTGAGCAAACATACTTCTTGATTTATTTTCTACTAGCTTCAGACAGTCAAACAAAAGAGGAGATTTCCCTGTTTTTTCCAACCACTGCCAGCAGTGCAGTGTATCTGAATAGCTTCCCTTTCCTAAACCCTGCAATTTTCAGCCATGGACGAAAGGGAAAGAACAGATAAACAGGCTTTTTTTTATATATTTCAGTCCAAATCACATCAAGGTATAAACAGTGAGCCCAGAGCACATCTCCTATTCTTTTTCAAAGTAAGTCCTGCTGTTCCATTTCAAATACCTCGGGGTTATGGGTCATAATGCTGCTTTCCAGCTTCTGAACACGTTTATTCAGGCATCCTACTGTAAATAGGGGGAGATTCAACATCAAATATCTCTATTCCCCATGCTGGCCCTTTCGTCTGTTCTGAGTGGATGTGTGCTTTTGGCTAACAAAGTAATGGTTTCTCCTCTTCTCTTACCAGACTCTGAATACCAAGTGGAAAAAATAATTGAGGCAAGTGTTGAATATAGCTGTCTTTGGTGTCACAATGTGTTAAGCAAGACCCTGAATAAGACTGGGTTTGAAATCAATCAAGTTGGCCAAATAAGCAAAACCTAAAGATAACATAAAGCCAATATATGTCAGGAAATTAAATTAGTGTTAGCTTATGTTATGGCTCACAGCTCCTCGGCCATTAAAGGGGTAATAAATGTGTTATAAAGCTCTTACAAGCCCCTAAGGCCATTAAGGGCTGAGCTGCAGAGCTGTTTACGAGATTGTTTATTACAGGCTAGGCTTATCATCATTTACCACGCAGAGGTGGCTAAAACGAACTCTATAAATAGCAGATTCACTGGTACTAAGCCAAGCTAAACAAGCCTGCTGTAACAGAATATATGAATTGTCACAAATGCATCCAGTGGCAAGGAGAGGTAAAGAAAAAGAGGAGGAGAGGAGAGGAGAGGAGAGGAGAGGGCAGGGTGACTAGCAGGTGGCTTCATATTGTCTCTTTCCACCGCATATGTCCCGTCCACTGCTGAGTTGACAGGCAGGGACACAATGTGTTGACCTGAGGGCCTGTTAGAGACCGGCAAGTGGATAAATATAGAGCAGTGGGAGAGCATAGGTGTCTTAAGTGACATATCTAATTATGCTCATCCTCTGCAGTCTATTCCCTGAGTCCAGGAGAGGCTTACGAGAACACAACTGCTGTGCACAGGCGAAGCCACATCTCTGACTGCTCATTCTTTGAAGTAAACATTGATAGCAGCACAATTGTGTCTTTTATTGTATCTTTCATGTGCCTCGACCAACACCCCTCCATCCTCTTCCAGCAGTCGCACACACAATATAAACATAAACAGCTCTATGCCTCATTTGGATTTGCAGTGAACGGGAGAGATTGCAGCTGTGTGTGTTCCATTTGCATATGAGAAAACAGTTTCAAAAGGCTTGTCTATAATGCATAAGAGCCTTTTAGGCTGTCTTTACTGCAACACTCTATTCCTCCCACTGACAATCCATGCACGGGTTTGCATCATTTTGTGAGACATGCCAGTTTTGAATTATTCAGTCACTCATCTCTGCCACAGCACCGCATTTAACAAACACACATGCACATTCACAAATAAAAAGATGGAGTGGTCTACAAGGAGACTACAACAGCACCTCAGTCAGTCCCTTTGGAGAGGTGGGAATCCTATTACCTAGCTGTCAGAACCTGTCGGAGGCCCTTTCCCTATGCCAGGCCCCCTTTGTTAGACGGGGATACGATGTACACCACCAGTCCATTTATAGGCCGCCTGCTCTGTGGTGCTTTAATGGGCCTTGGGCCTTGAGCGTCACAAGCAGAAGAAAACACAGTTCAATTTCCCTTCACAAGTGCATAAAACAAGCACCTCCACTGTACCAGCCCCATGCATAATTCACTGTCGGTGATGTGTGTCTTAAACGCTGCTGAAATATACATGGCGGCATATGCAAATTTGGCAGCGCTCTCACATGCTGTACTTGCTAAACAGACAACAAGAGAATAGCATGCCACGCAGACAGCCCCTTCTGGACACGGACAGTATGTAGTACAGTATGTAGCTCTATGTGTGCGTGTTGAGGGACTTTTAGCTCTACATAATAGATCTTGAATGTGTGGAGAAACGTGCGACAACGCATGCTGTGTGCTTATATGTCCTCCATGCTCACCAAAGCATTTAAATCATATGAAAAGATTTACACACTGAGTGGAAGGAACATCTGTGAAACTGTTTGTAGGTTTCAGAAGGTTTCTGGAAGGTCGCTGTGGCGATATAAGGTGGCTTTAATGCTTGTTGCTAACTTGGCATTTACTGGAGCCAGAAAATCCAATGAGAAACAATGACTATTAAAATTGCTGCCAGATTAATTATCGTAGCAGATAAGTATCAATCAGACAGTATTTTGAGGGAGAAATTGACAGATTTTCATTGCAATTCTGTGAAGTCAAAGATTTATTTATTTTTTCCAGGTAAGCATCTATTGGTCACTAGAAGAACTGCAGTTAAATACTCCAGACTGGAGCTTGGATTTTCACTGTGTCTGGGAGTGTGTCTGTGATCTTTGTGTAGTGATGCTGATGAGGGAGGAGGAGAGGGCAGACTGGTGGTGTCAGATTTTATAAATGAGGGAGGAAATGTCTTTATCCCAGGTTTGGACACCCCCACCACTTTTCTTACCAATCTCTCCCGGTGTGTGTGTGTTCATGTGTGTGTGCGCCTGGTTTGGACCAGGCGCTGGCTCAGTCCGATTCCCAGCAGTGTATCTTTAACAGGGCCTTCCCGCCGGGCTGCCAGCCTGTTCCCCCCTGACGGGACAACAGCCCAGCTGACGCCCCCACAGCCCTGCCAACACAACCCACACCTTCGACACACAATCTGCTCCCCTGATCCTGATGGAGGGAGGGTGGAGGGTGATTTAAAAAAAAAAAAGAAGAGAGCAAAGACAATAAGAAAGGAAAAAAAGAGAGAAACAAAAGGTGTCATACTATCTCACACAAAGCAGAAACCCACTTAAATAAAGGGAGGACACTCAGATTCCACCTAGGCAACAGTGCAAACCACGGATCCACCGCGCCACCTTGGTTCAAATATGCATACACATATTAAACTGAGGTTGTGTCTATATGTGTGTACCACAGATTTTTAATCAAATTGCATTTCATAGAAACAGCTCTGACTACAGACAAGAATAAAAGTCCCCCGGTAGGAAAAAAACAGAAAACAGTAAAGCAGCTGTACATATGTGGTAAATAAAGTATCCAATTAGAAAAAGACACAGGACTACACGTTATAACGGAATGCAATAACCACATGTTTTATAACATAAAATAATGCAATATCTGACCAAATAAAGAGCGGATGTTGAGCTGCAGGCGTGTGTCATTAAACTTGAACTTGACATTCACTGAGCTGCTAATGTGCTGTGGATACACTTTGATTTGACATTTATATTACGGCAGCTCAAGTTTTTGGAAGCAATATTTTCATTGCATCTTTTTTTCCCATTTCTTCTATTCCATTCTTCCATTTTTTTTTTTAATGACTCCTTTTGAAAATTTCTATTAATGAGGAAAATTATCACCTTTTTAGTTGCATCACTATATTTGATTTTTGGAATTCCACAGCTAAACTGCACTTGATTAGATATATTTAAAAATCTTTTTATCAAGCACAAATAGAAAATAAGGTGCTGTGCGGAATTTTATTTATAACGTCTCATACAGGATGTACCGGCAAATATCACCCTCAGTGCTCATGTGCAGCTGCCAAGGCTGTGGTGTCACTGGTGTTCACTGGTGTTGAACAGTGTGTTAACAGGATGTGTAATGCGGTGTGCTGGTCCTGTGCTGCAGCCAGGGCTGGGTGGCAGCAGCACTGTAGGCTACAGTAGGGCGGTTATCATGAAGCAGTTATGTAGCTGCTCTGCTGGGCCAGTCTAATTACAGGAGAACAGCGTGCACCAGTCTGGGCCTCCAAATGGCACCATATGTTTTCCCAGACTAACCGGCTGAATAAATGCCATTTACCCATTCAGGATGCACTGTGCTCCGTGTCTGGGAATCACTCACTCACACTCATATAAAACCATTCACACCCCCAAAACACCCAACCACCCACGTCTCTCATATAAAACTCAGCTGTCGGTGATTTACCCTGCTCACCCCACCGTGTATCCTTACACGGCTTCCTGTTAGGTTTAAACATTTACAAATCCTATTGTCATTAGGGCCGTGTCTCTCTAACACACACGGACTCGCATAATGATGGTGTTGATTGTGCTGTAACCAGTTTAGTTAACTGAAGGGGTTTGGTTAATCAGAAACAGTGTTTCCAAAAAACCAGGGTGTGGTCACATCCATCCGTCTTTTCTCCATGACACGCGGTGAGCGACCTGTGCAGTGGACATGATCGGTTACTCCACAAAGGTCAGCAGTGGTAAACTGGTCCCAGAGTCAGTGGCACAAGAGGAACATGAAACAAAAGGGCGAAAATATGTTAACATAGTAGGTCCTTCAAGCATTATATACCAAGAGACGTGCACATTATATGGACAATACAAAATGTAGCAACAAGAACTCACTCGATCCATCCCTAAATGTAACAGCAGCAGTTTTAAACACCTGAGACAGCAGCAGTTTGGCATCAAAACTACTTCGTTGTAATTTTTTTTTCCATGTTTCTGATGCTGTTGTTCATTTCAATCATTTAAGCTGAAAGCTCATTTTGATGAAACCCCTGTTCGTAAGGTGACTTAAAGAAAGTTAACCTTGGCTTCAGGTTTCACACAGAACCCAACCAGGTTTTTTTGTTTGACTTGTGCATCCACCCTACCCTGTTCCCTTTGAGGACTTTGTCACTCTTTATACTGTGTAACCTGACTCCCTCCTGTCATAATTACTACCTGCCACATTAAACACCCAACAGCCTATGGGGTGTTTTTGGAGTGAGTAGTGTCAACCTTTGAGTGAACAACAAAAACAAATGTTTGAAGTGAAACAGTCTGAGCATGTTTCAGTATCAAAATTATAAAAAAAGGAAAACTAATAAATTTTTCAGAATAAAAAAACACAATTTGTGTAACATTGTCTCTCCCCCTTTTCTTTTCTCTTTATTAATTATTTCACAGTGTTACTCCGAGTTGGGGAGCAACTAAACTCCATTTATTATGGGGTAACAATAAATGTAAGAAGGTTCTGATATGAGTTAATGTTAATGCCTTTTTCCATTTGGCTTTGATTCCAACATGGAGTATTTCCCCACCAACATTCACTGGCAAAGTCACAATCACAGCATCACTGATAACAAGAGCATAATTCTTTGTGTTTGCAAAAAAACTGACAACATTTGTATCATGACCTCTTTTTTTGGAAAAGCTCCCTGTATCATCACTAGATAGACCTATCACACATCATCAGTTTGTTAATGAGAACAGCCTAAGCAGAGGCGCTCACAGATGCCTATCGAGGGCAGAAAACAAAAAGAGAATGTAAGTAAATATGGACTGTAATTAGTATGACAAGGTTGAAAAAACAGATAACACACCGCAGCAGCCCGAAGGCCTACTCTTTCACACATGCACATGCACATGTACGCTCGCATGTGCACAGGACACACACAGGCACTTGACTGTACGCTCACACACATGCGGGGAACAAATCAAATGTTTTAATCAGCTTGCTACAGCACATAATGAGGATCCACTAAGCCCCAGCTATCAGCTGCCATCGGCCACTTACTTGTGCCTTCAAAGAGCTGATTTTTCACTTCTTCTACAACCAGCTTAACACAGAAGCTATCAAGAGCAAACACAGTCTGTGCATGTGCAATAAAACCTGAAAAGTGTAAGTGATGTTTCAGCAAGTGAAATGTATACAGTAAAGCAAGGAGGCAATTATGTGAAAGTAGACAAGACAGTGCAGCCTATAGGGGGAAACGGTGGTACCTGCTGCCTACATTCTATTTGTCACCATTGTGATTTACAGCATGGAAAAACTACAGAATGTCAGTCAAAGGTCTTGGAGACCACATGCAAATGTATGACCTGCCACATCACAGTCCATAAATCTGACTATACATGCAATGACTGTGCATAACCTGCATAACCCAACGCACTCCTACACTTACAAGAAACTTTCTCAGATTCACCCCTCGCCCTGAGTGCACACACCTTGTGATGCAGCGCTGAGTGCACCTGGCTGAGCCACACCTGCTGCACAGCACAAGGCAATCACATGAATCAGTCAAGTCAGTTACGGCCAGACTAGTTTCCACAGAACTAAAGGTATGTTAGAATTCTTACTCAACCATCCAGGTGTGCAAGTGTGTGTGAGAAAGACAGAGAGGCGTACGTGTGCAGGTGGGCTCTTAGTGCAGTGTTTGGCCTCCTGGCATAGCTCTGACCTCTGTGAGGTGGGCTTACAGCTCCAGCCCTCCAGCTGGAGAAGTGATGACCTGAGAAGTGAACAAACTGAGAGATTCGTCCTCATGTCCTTGTCTCCTTCCTGCCTGCCTGATGCAGAGTGTCTGGATTGGGGACATGCAGAGGTGGGTCAGCCTGCTGGAGATATCAAGTTGGATGACTCTGTGTCCTCCTTTATATCACTTCTTGAAACTTAATTAATTCGATTTTTGTACAGCTTTTACCATCCAATTTTTATCCTCAAATGGAAGAAATTGACTTTTTTTTTTTACTAGAATTTTTTTGTATGCCTATAATTAATTTGAAAGAATATGTCCTCATCCTTATATTAATATAAGGATATATATATATATATATATATATATTTTTTTTTTGTTTTGTTTTGTTTTAAATCAGGGAATCATAATATAAAACAACTGTCAATGAAAAAAAATCCATTCACATTTTTTCACTTGTAAGAATAACATTTTTAAGTACATCGCTTATCTGTCTATATCTGTATGTACCATATACATATCCATACACTTTGTAAACCATATTATTGTTATTTGACATTATTTTATTACTATTACCATTATCATCACAAGTTCGCAATTCAAATAAACCCCTGAGTTTATAACCGACAATTCAACATTTCAAAAATGGAAACCTTTTCATCAAATTTATTTCATATTTTTTTTATGTTGATGCAATGTGTTCGCTCCGTCTTAATTTTGTACATTTTCATTTGAATAACTTTATTTTTTGTCGACATATTCCTTAATTCTATTTTTTTCATTAATAGAACAAAACCAATAATGTTTGAATTTTAGTTGCACAAAATTATCAACTAAAATATACAACCATGTAAAATGTAGAACCAGTATACCCCTGAGCAAAGGTGTGGCTCCACCAGACAGAGGGAATCTGTCCCATATGTGCCAGGGGTTGCCATACATGTCAAACCTAAAGCAAGCTAACTCGGGCCTCTGTAGCAACATCCGGTGCAGCCTGCTGTAAAATAAATGACGTTGTTAGCTGCAGTCGCACAGGTGAAATGTGCTGCTGCTACAATTATTCTAATGCCAGCATGCCAGAATGCCAGTGCTACCAAATGCTGCTGTCAACCCAGGGGTTTAATTAGTTTGGCACGTGTGCCACTTATAATCACCTGCCATTACCAGTTCTGGCTGCATCTGCTTACACGTCTGTCAGTGCCGAGCAGGCTTTGTATGTGTGTAAAGGTTTGTGGGTGTGTCGGACAGTAGGTTGGGGAGTATGTGTTGGTAACAGAGCACAAAGGGGACATTTTTTACTATACAGATATACTCCTATACACATATCTATGGAGTGAGACAGAAATGAATCAAAGACAAGTCTCCCCATTTTAAGAGTGTATTAAGTCAAAAGAGCTGGTGACTACAGCCAGGACAGTTGTATTTGTGGTACAGACTTGTCAGCAGTCCATCTGTACAGACGCATTGTGAAAGCAGAGGGGAGCAGGGCTTCGTAGTGTCAAACTGCATTGTGAATAGAGCTACACCTCAGGCTGAATACATCACATTGTGATTTCATGAGAGCTGGAAGAGGAGGAAGAAGAAAAAAACTTCAGGGCGGCTAGTGAATCTCGACCCAAAACATGAGAAATGGAAGTTAAAAGTGAATCGTTCACTCCCCCTGGCGTAGCAGTGGCTACCTCTGGGGCTGGGATAGGTGGAGGAGGAGGAGGAGGAGGAGGAGGAGGAGGAGGAGGAGGAGGAAGAACAGGAGGAGAAGAGGAGCCCCCTGGCTCTCACAGTCATGTGACGACTGAGCTCAATAGCTGAAGGATGGACCTCAGGCTGTGTATTTAGCTATCAGGTCATGAGCTCAAGCATGTGTGTGTGTGTGTGTGTGTGTGTGTGTGTGTGTGTGTGTACATGTGACTCCCTATATTTTTGTGTCGTGTAAGTGTGTGTGTGCAGCAGAACACATTCACACTTTCCCACTGAAAAAAACAGGGGCTCAGTTCTCCAGATTCACCTATGTCTGCCTCAATACAATAGCTCTAACTATCGCTATTCTTTGCAGAAAGTTCCCATTTAGCACTTAAACAAGGCTTCAATATTGTGCCGCCTCAAAAACATCTGTCGGGGACTTGTGTGGCTACACTAATTACAAATATCTGCAGTAATCCGGCGCCGATAAGAGAGTCATTACTCCACCAGACATTTATCACTATGGGATTGATGACCCATTTCAGAGGCAGCCTTTGTACAGGGAAGTGAAATCGCTGATATCCCTTTTATCCTACATCGCAACTGAAGCCATCCATTCGTCAGGAGGCAAGCTAGTTAGAATTGTAATTAACAGCTATGGACTTTGGCCCTAATAGAATTTTTGCAGGAAACTGCAGATTGACGTCGGAGGGGACGAGGGGTGGGGGTTTTTTACTGTGTTTTTCTTTCTTACTAATTGCCACTTGGAGTGGCTGTCTGTGGAGAAGAGCTGCTCTGCGCTCTGTCAAAAAAAGTGCCACAGCAGCACTCCAGTTTTTCCAAATGCAGAATTTTTGTACATTTGTAAATATGTAAGCACAGCCATTAAGAGATGTGCCTGCACAGGCACATTGCTTCCATGCAATAATCTGTCAAAGACACAAACGCACATTCATAGGTCAAACATAAAATATGCACTTCCCTGCTCAAATACATAAGTTATGGGTTTCCTCTGACTCTTATTCATTCTCAAACACACCCACCCACCCACACAGACACACAGATACACAGAGTGGAGCAGCAGATGATCACAGTAGGTAAGGACTAAAGGTCTGGCCACCTGCCGGCCATGTCCCGTCTCTGTAGCGGTAATGAACAGAGACAGCTTGGGGACCGCCCTGCGAGCTTGTCCCCCCCCTTCCCTGTCTCCCTGCTTCGGGGCAGAGCTGGGGGCCCTGGGGTGACAGGAACGCCAGAGATGTTTCGCACACTGACAGGCAGGTCTTACCTGGCGAACCCTCTGTACATACTGTCCCGGCGACACACACGTGCACGTGGGGGACAGATACACAAAGGCTTGCATGCCTGAGCACCGGATATACATGCGCAGTGTAACTATTCACATGTGTTCATGTAACTAGGCATATGCACAAACTGGAGAACACACACACACACACACACACACATACACACAAACGCTGACCCGGTGTAATTCCTCCAGCACACGGCTGGTGACAGGAGCAGCTGCGGCCGCTACGGCAGACAGATGAAATTTTCATAACTATCTCCTCCAACTTCCATCCTCACCTTCAGGATAATTTATGACCTGCCTGCCAGCCTTGAAGAGACAATATGCTTGATATGAAATGAAGTGTTCCAGCGGTGTAGGTTATAATTAACAGAGGAGGGGAGAAAGATGTGTGTATATAGAGGGGAGGGGGTGGAGGTGTGAGTAGGAGCCCAGGTGGGGAGGCTGTGGTAGATGAGGTGGAGGAAAAGGGAGAGGATAGAGCATGTGGTGAAGATGCATACATAGTGTGCATGTGTTTTAAACATGGCATACATTCCTTCAGCTAATTCTGGAATATAGTCATTGTCGACCCAAATAAGCAAAGGAAGGTTTAACCTCAGAGTGGCTGTGTACAAACTATACACAAATGTGTGTATGTTTGCTAAAGCCCACATATGATAATATTTTTTATACATATTTGACATATACAATGCCATGGCTCTTCTTGTGCTCATTTAATGAGCTGGATGCTTTCACATGTACAATTCAGACCAGAATAAATGAAAAAAAGGGTACTGTTCAATTTATATTTTGGGTTGGTTTGTTTGTTTTTGTTTTTTATAAAATGCTATCCAATCAGGAACAAACAGGCTTTAGATGAGATAAACTGTAATGACAGTGTTTTTGGTGAGCACACCCTCTAAAGCTATGTTGTTGCCATTTGTTTCACATGCCTGCCACACATCCTCACACAATCATGCTCTATCAGCTCTCTGGGATGTTGGGTTTGACCAGAAAGAATGTCCTGGTTTTTCACGACTACCCGTAAAACAGGCCCAAACCCATACCCTCCCCCTTTCTCCTCACCACATTGTCTTTTTCCAAACACAAATCTTGTTTCCATATTAAAAAAGGCAGCATTTAACGGGCAACTGTCTCTGCAACAAGTGTGTTTAAACGTCTGTGGGACTTTTAATGACATTTTTAACTCTCTCTTTCTCCCTTTTCTGTGCCACTTTGCATTGCCAAGTTCTTACTGTGAAATGCATAATTATGAAATGACTGCCTCTATTAAAACCTGCAAGCAATTTAATGCATTTGTGACTCAGGGAAGGATAAGCAAAGAGAACTAACAAAGAGAGAGCGTGATACCGATCCCTGCCAGTTGCAAGCCTTCCATTCCCACACCTAACCACAAAACGAGAGAAAGCATGTACCTCAACGGCCAATTACTGACTTGTTTGAGAAGAAGGCAAGATAGAGGTAAGTGCATATTTACATGGGTAGAACTTGTTTGTACAATTAGTAGAAGGCAAACGAACAGCATCACTAGTGATCTTATTCATTCCGGTAAGAATAAGACACTCTGGCGTACTTTCCAGCCTGGGAGCTAACTAGCATGGGAGTACGACTGCTACAGCGACAGCAGCTGTGAGGTTCTGCTGAGGTCAGGACATGTCATGCATAACTGACTGATTGCTAAACAGGGGCGGGTGCATGAGAGAAGAATTCATAATTTACAATCAAGTACACACAGACACACACCTCACAAACACCCAGGCCACAGGCGATCTAGCGGCACGCATGTAACCGGTCTAAGGGACCACACAGACATGTTTTAGATAAAGACAGACAAATTAGACGACAGCGTCTTAGGCTAACCACTGCGCTTGCACTAATTACAGGCTGGCCGGCGATGAAAGAGACAGATGACATGTACTTATTTGTTTTCTCCTCCAGTGCCCTGAACCAAGTAAACACAGTGACGGCAAAAGTAGGTGGTACAAGGAAAAACATACACAGATAGAAAACAGGGCTGTGGGATGAGAGTTCCACCCACCACACACAGGTGTTTGCCCACCACTGCAGCAAGCTAACCCCCTGAGGTAAAGAGAAACAATGGCGCAGCCAGCAAAACTTTTGGCTGGCAACACATGCCAAGGAAAACAGACTGAGCTAGCCCTGTCTCTTCTGCTTGTAATGTAGATGCAAATGTGAGGCTGCTGCCTGGGAGATCTGATTAACCTGTCACCTTGGGTTGCAACTTACATCACACAGGCCCGGTTGACAACATGCCCGGACCGACCTGCCGCCAAACTGAACTTTGGTTTTTTGATGCCAGCCCAAATACCACCAACCTGGCTAATTAGACCGACTTATTGACAGCTTGATGCCACCTTTATTAACTGCACAAACTCCGTTTCACAAGGTCATCTGTGTTTTTCTTCACACTGAAAGAGAGTCCTAGAGGGCCTACATTTTGAAATTTCAGAAACCCCGCCCAATCACTTGTACAATGGCAGCTGAACAGATGACGGCTTAGCTAGAGGTCTATGGCAACCTATGCCCTGCAAACCCTTGAGTATATAAAGAGAGTGAGTTGTATATGGCATGAGAGTAATCCCTGCAATATGGCGTCTCCATTTCTAAGGCTTTAAGGAGGTCATTGGCCAAATTAGACAAGGCTGTGGTCTCTACTTCTTTATTGTGGGCACGACACTGACAATCTTTCCAAGTCCCATCTGGGACAGAGTAGCTCCATTGTCTCCTAACTCCCTGTCCCGCCCCAGTGCAGGAATCAGAGCGGGGTCTGTCAGGGACAACACAAAAGAAATGTCACCACTTCTGGAATGAAGTGCCAGCCAATGAAGGTCTCTCTCCTCCTTTTCTCTGTCTCTATGCATCTCCACAGGGGTGCAACTGGTTGCTGACATCACTGGTGGGGTCATCCCCAGCTGGGCACAGCTTCAACCTCAGCTCTCTGGCCCCTGCTGGCCCCCGGTGACCCCTGGTTTTGATGACAGACTGGGCTTTTTGTGTAGCAGCGCCCTGTCCAGGTGAGGACAAGAGAGGATGACAATGGCAGGAAACATAAAGCCGATGGAGGCTGGGAGACGGCCCTACAGGTCATGGGTCAAGCTGGACAGCTGAGTGATGAGTGCAGCTGTGGACACGTGGACCTCCTTCTCTGTCCTTTAGCCCTGCTTGCTATGTCAGCTGATGTTGCCTTTGTCTTGGGATAAAGACCTCACCAACTCCCAACAAGTTGGTGAAAAGTAATAAACACAGGGAACAGATGTACTACGCCACAGATTCTGAGTGTACAAGT
>JAOWBC010000001.1:23397188-23425752 GCA_028566105.1 Hypoplectrus providencianus
GTGATGGGCCAACATTGGCTAAAAATACAGGTTTACCAATTTATCCCATTGTGACATTTATTTATTTATTTATTTTATTTTATGTATATTTATTTATTTTATATATCTATATATATATAATTTATTTTCTGCTGCAAAAATGTGCAGCCTTTCTCTAGCCACTTAGAATAAAAAATGTAGCAATTTCAGTAACAACTCCATTGTGCCTGCCATTTTACTCTCCTATCTCTGAGCTGAGGAGAAGCAGGTCAGTGACAAAATGAAAAAGGACTATTTTAAATCTTGTTATGTATTACCACCCAAGCCTATTAAACAAAGAACACCTAATGTGCCTCTAAACTACAGCGATTCACACATCCTGAGCTGTCCAACTGTTTCCGAAGCCAAAGGTCAATGGCTGCCTACTCTCCTACCGGCCCACACTGAGAGATGGGAGGACAGGGTTTGCCAAGTCATGCACAAACCCTGCTTTGGGTCATAAACACCTCCGCCTGTCTTCCCTCTTCTTTTCCCCTTAGCAGAGGTGAGTTGGGTTTGCACTCTGTTAATCTTTCACTACAGGCCTGCTTGCTTTTACACTGGCCCACTGGAGAACAGAGGAGGGGAATGAAAGAGGGGTAGTAAAGGACGAGAGTGGATAAAAGAGCAGGAAGAAAAAGCCATAGAGAGGGCCAGATGGGCACCTTCACAGTCCATTTATCAAACCCAATGTGGCCCTCCCCTCCCCTCCCCGCTGCTCTCATGTCCTAAACCCCCATGTAATTCTGTAATGATTTTCATTATCATATAATGACCTTACAAAGCCTACAGCAGTTTGCATGGTCAGTACAAAACTCGCAGCTGTTCTCTTCAGTGTTTGCTCGCCGGCTGTGACAAACCCATTTTTTTGGGGTTTTTTTCTGTTGCAGAGGAGTGACCTTTAGGCTCTGGAAGGTCAGCATGAGGTCACCTCATCTAAGAGGTTCATAAGTATCAATACTTTACCTCCTTCACCTACTTTACCTCCACAAGTTCAGCCCTTCTGAAAACTATACTATGGAATACTGATCAATTGTATTAACAATATTTGTCAAACAATTTATTATTTTCTTTACACGTTTTTGCCTGAAATGTTAAAGAATATCTATAAACCTTCAAAAGTTAGTTCAGTATGATAAGGTGTCATTTCCTATTCTAATAGGCCTGTTCCCTGGAGGTTGTGCCTTGCCCTTTAATCTTCACTTCCTGTGTGGCATACTCAACTGCTCTCCTACAGTACAGCCACCCACCCACATAATAATCCATCTATTTCCAGGGCACTCAAGGGGCATTTACCAAAGGGACACGGAGGGCAGCATCTATCAAAGAATTCACCATGTGCATCGGGAAAACCCAGTTACCAGAAAAGCTCATAAGAATAAAAAAGCTCTCATAACTTCGTTGGCCCAGAGTGAATGAATGGACTGCTTCTGCTAGCGGGGCGAGCCGAGGCATCACTCACTCTGAGTGCCTATAAGTCACTCGTGAAGAACCACTGGTCACCAGGTCCAATTTCTCTTTCTCTGCTTCTTGGTTGTGCTAAAAATGCCCCGGAGGCAGAAAATGGCAGCATGCAGGCCCACGTTGCCGCGCAAAGAGTGCTGCTTTAACTGGTGTTTAAGAAACAAAAGTCAGCGGGAAACTTAATCAATCAGTGCTGGTTGTTTATGTTTATGTGCCTCTAGCAAGAGTCATCAATCATGATTTTTTTTTTCATCCTTTTGCGAGCATTATGTGCTGAATGGAAACCATGGAAACAAAAGGCAGTATTATTATAAAAGCCTGCCTGTTGCATATTGTGTGGAAACCTAATTAGGACGCCTGATGTTAAAAAAAAGGCAAAATGAATCAGCAAATTAATTTCAAAAGTCCTCTTTTGGTGAGTGCTCTTTAGAAAATAAATGAAGGTTTAAACCAATCTGACTGAAGTGAACTCAATTCCCTCATTGTGTCTCATTCAGTAATAAACTGTATCTTTAATTCAGGACAATGACTGTCTCTTAGATGTGTACACAAAGAAAAACTTTTTCTAGTTTTCTCACAAGGCAATCCTTAGCTCTCATCAACTACATCTCTAATCAGTACCAGTACGTCCCACTTAACATTGCACATAGCCATGTGTTTAGTTTTGCGTAAATGAGATCTGTTGACAGCCACTTGACAGGATGACCCCTGGCTCTTTTGTAAGTGGGGGCGGTGGGGGTTCAGGGATAGACGTTTAATGTGTGTAAAGGGGAGAGGAGGTATCAGGAGCAGCTGGAGTTCAAACATATTGTGTGGGACGCTTGCCCTCCTCCAAAACTAATCTAATCAGTCTTTCACTGCCGATAGAGTAAACGTCTGTCTGCCCCGCCGACAAGGACGGAGCATTTCCTGTCCTGGTCTGTGATACTGGTTGTCAGGATCTTAGGGTGGGCTGAGCTAAGTCTAGAGGTTAGACATGGTTAAAAGGTGGTAACATTGCATTGTGGGTGGTGGGGGAATTGTGGGATGGTGGGGGACAGTGCTGATGTTAGGTTGGAGGGGTGGCGAGATGGTTTCTAGCTTTCAGCACCTGCAGCTGGAATGCACTATCACCGCAGGCCCTACATCAGAGTTGTGAGGCGGTGGGCGTCGAAACAGCAAAGCAAGGTGTGTGGAAACAGCCTGTTTACAAGGCTCATCTGGATGGGGCATAGCTGAGGGTCAACTAAGGGGGACAACTCAAAACAGAGGGGCGCCATGGAAAGATGAGGGCAGCAACACCGCAGGAAGTTCACATATATCTTTCAAACGAAAAGATGTTGCTCTTAAGAATTTCTAGTCTGTGGATTCTGCCCCTGGCACTTTCTTTTCTTTAGGCTCTGGATCATGTCTGGTCCAAAGTGTGTGTGTGTATGTGTGTGTGTGACACCGAGGTCAAATCTGTTGATAGAGACAATAAGCAGGGAAACATATGTGAATGCAGATCCAGTGTATACATGCATGCCAGTGTTTGTGTGTGTCCCAGCTCTTGCAGAGGGGGAGAGTGGCTGAGAGAATGAACAGCTAAAAAAACACTGTGTTGTGTGTGTGTGAGGCATTCTTTATCTGAATGAATGGCCAGTGTTCTAATCCGTGAGCTCTCTGCCCTTATCTGTAAGGAAGGAAGTGACTGGGCTTATCCAAGACACACGTGTCGTTGTGATAGCTGTGATAGCTGCCAGGCCCAAGGACCACAAGCAAACACCAACTACACCACTGCATGTCTGTGGAATTCACAACAGCTCTTTAGAAGGAATCATTGTATGAAAGCAGAATGGAGGAGATGATTCATCATTATTATGCTTGACAATGAAATCAAAATTATTAACCCAGTGAGTCTTCACTGTACAAGTATCGCTAGTACATTAACAATTAACCACAATTGAATAATCCCCATTAGCATATTTGATCATTTTGATTACACCTTATAAAAGCCTAGCACCTTATACTAAAATAAAGAAAAGCTCAATCACGTTTATGAGGACGTCAGTCAGAGTTTACTTTGTCTCTCTCTGCTTTCATGGACCATCTACTGAGCTTTCACTCTTCACCAGCTGAGAGTGGGACGTTAACAGCTGAAGGGAGAGGTCCACCATCACTAATTGATGCAAGGTGTGTAAAAAGCATTTTAAATGGAGGACCTGAGATCTCTTCTTTTGCTTCTTTCATTTTTTGGGCAGGACATAGTGTACCAAAGAGCATGGCAATTTAGCATTAGCTAAATGGTGAAATCAGGCATTGGTGCTATGAGCAAAAAAAACGGTGATGTGACTGTCAAAGCAATCAAAGTACCACATATAAAAATAAAAAGTATTAAACATAAACAAAACTTACAAAGTTAACAGTGAAATTAGAACTATCTAAAGGATGAAAGAGCACAATAAGGTTGAACAGAAGGCCATGGTACTGTAAAGGCGACAGAAAGTAAACAAATCAGTGTTTCATAAAACACGTACACAGTACATGGAGAATGTAGAGGAATGCTGATGATGCTCATGTAAACTATTCACATGCTGGAAGTTGACCTTTGACCCCTGTTTCATGACATTTTTTTGGTCGTGGAACTACTGTAAGCCTATAGTTTCATTAACTATGATGGTTTATAATCACTATAACTTCTCATGGTTTCACAAAAAATGCTTTAGTTTGGGCCAATAAGGACCATTCATCATAAGATTTTAGATATGCAGTACAACAGATCATTTCCAAAATGAGTTTGGAGTGACTTTTCCTTTGTGATGATGTTCCCATTTTGAATATGAGACAATGTTCATGCTATATAGAGTGTCCTAGCTTACCTTTCACCCACAACCATCAAAGATGTATTTCTCGAAGACCGATGGATAGAACAAAGTTGGTGGTACATTGTGTTACCTGTCTCTCCATGTCTGTCTTTGCTGGTGTCTGTCTGTCAAAGAAGACAGCAGGGTTTCTGCCATATCCCTCCTCCCCTCTCCTTCCTGGCCCTCCTCCTCCACTGTTTTGAGGAAGAGCATAGTCTGAAATACAGAAGCAAAAGTAGAAATACTGCATCAGGCACGAAATGAAAAGATGTGCAACAGCAGCTTGACCTTGACCGTCGTTGAATGTTATTTTCAACACAAAAGAAAACTGTCCTGGTGCCTTGTTTTACCAACCAGTGCAACCTAGAGTAAGACAACTACTTTCCCCCTCAAATTTACCTGCATTTATTTGAGCAGAAGGACTACCTGAAGCAATTCCCTCCATCCGTGAGCTTCTATCCTCAGTTTCGAAATTACACAGCTCTGAGCCAAGACTCCATTATAACATCAATGGGACGGCGACATACAGTAAGTCTAGTATAAAGTCAGTTTCACATCAGAGGATGGGCAAATTACACCCAATATTAGAGTGTGAGTCAATTAATCACGTCCTGCACAGCACAGTGTAATGTGTGAGTATCCCCCTGTTGAACATGAATTACAGGCCGGCTTAAAGTGTGACGTGGCACATCAGTGCTAATCTGAGACATCCTGGCAAACCTTCGCCTCCAAGTCCTCCGCAGCCTCTAAGCTGGTTGAGAGGGAGTCAAATGAAAAAGGATCTGGCAGCCCAAATTAAATGCAGTGCTGTCAGCCACACTCAAATCCCTCTTTCTCCCTCTTCTTCTCTACCCTTCACAGACTCTCTCCCTCTCTGAATATCCTTAAATGTCTCCCCCCTCCTTCTCCCAGCCCCTGAGAAGTGATGGATCTGTAACTCTGACTGACTCTGACGCCTTGTTAAGAACAGTCTCTTCCTGTCACATCCACCAGTAAAGCACGTTCATTTCTTCCCATTAACAGTCACTCGCCTCCCCAGTCATCCAACCCTCTTTTTCAAAAACCCACAATGTAAGGGAACCTTCATTTCTTCTCCTTTCCCTCTTTTTTTAATCCCTTTCTGACAATCCACCTGTCTGTCTTAATTCATGTGAAGATAGGTTTGATTGTCTCTGTGTGTATTTCCAAAGGAAAGGAGTGTGATTTGCGGCAGAGTAATATGCTTACTTCCTCTAGCGCCACACAGGACAGGTGTCAAAACACGTGGCGCTGTGTGACTGATTACACCTGACTTGGAGGAGACACCAAAGATTACGGTGACCAGGAGGAAGCAAGGCCGGCTGTACTCCCTATGGAAACTGTACCTTTCGGTTTGGATCAAACCCAGTCCTCCTAGGATGAGTGTCAGGCTAAGAAAGTGCCAGAAAGTGCATTCAGAGTGTATCACCATCTCAGGGAGTAGACATTAAATTGCCATGCTGGCCGCGTAGCACAGTTTCAGCGTCTCAAGCACATCGATGATGAACAAGTAAATCATAGTGGATCTGAAACCTGCTCTGACGTGCTTCTGAGCTCACTTTAGCTACTTCCAAAGCTGGTCTCAGATCAGAATGTGAACCATGAAAGAAAAAAAGGTACAGTCCAACAGTTACCTCCACCAAGGAGGCTATTTTTTCAGTTTGGTTTGTGTCTGTCTTTCTCTTTGTCAGCAGGATTTTGAGAATGCTACTAGCCCAATTTATGGTAAAGTGGTTTTGAGGTTGTAGTATGGACCAAGAGTTCACAATGTTTATTTTGTTATTGTCACCAACATTGCAAGACAGGGCATTTGCATTGCAATTATTAAGGGTCTGAATAATCTGAAATGTTAATTCCAATAAAATTTCATGGCTCAATTTGTTTCTTCCCTTTGCTTTTCATTGTAACAAAAGACTGGAAGCAGACATCAGCATATACAACTTCACATCTCTGGAAATTGTATCCAAGGAGCAAGCAACATTGGCCTTAGTGGAGGCCTGTAAATTACAATTAAAGTTCACACACAACAACAATACAACAAAATGTGTTCATTATAATTTTTTTCCATAAAGAATCAAAATGTTGTAGATACATCGTCATTGCACTATGATGTTAAATGTGAAAAACAGATTAAACCAAAATGTACCCAAAACTTCACCTCTTAATTTTCTCCCATTTATTCTCATTGCTTCTCTTACATACACACAGGTATCGCCCGGTATGACTGTTGTCCTCACAGTGAGAGCACTGTCAGTCCTGACATTTGTGTCCAAAGTTTGCGGTTAAGGCTTGATTGTTTGATTATTGCATACTTATATATGTGGGTCAGTGTGGATTTACTCTCATAATGGTAAATGGTTCAGGTGCATGCAACTGGACATCTGAGAGAACATAGTCATTAACTACAAAGCTGTATTCTTAATCATTCAACGTGTGTTGATGCAAAAACATGTGAGAAATAAGATGAGGAAACACTTAATCACAAACATATAGGACTAGGAAGAACAGAACTGGGATGACACAGGACTAAGACTAAATTAAAAAGAAATAAAATCACTAAAATGTGACTTAAACTAATAGGCATTTTTGAATCTACCATCCCTGCCAAAATTAACACTGTCCTAGTTCCTAGCCTCAAACTCAATGATAATGACAAAAGTCAATAAAATAGACCCCAGAGCCTGCCAACACATTGACGTTTGCACATCTCTTCCATTAAATTAAATACACCAGTGACAACTGCTGCTTCGTGAGAGTGTGTGTACATTTGTGGGTGTGTGTGCAAAGTTTGTTTTTTTATGTGTGTTCTAGTTAATGTGAGTATAGGTGTGCTTCTAGTAATGTGAATGTGTGTTGCCAAACCTTCGACTCGTGAAATGTGTGGAAGTGTTGTTGCATGCCAGATTGTGTGTGTAGGTGTGTATGGTCTTGTGTTTGGAAGACCCGGTTGCTGAGAGAGGCCTTCAGGTTTAGCCACAGGCTGATCCCCAGGCTATTTAGACACCCCACTGGTTGTTTACTGGTCAAGCCTGGCCTCAGCCAGCCACGGCAAGACCACAGCCCTTTATCTCTGGGCCTGTGTTAGCACTAATCAGCCCCCTCTTTCCTTCTATTTACCCCATGATGACAGTAGCTATCCTCAGCCTCCACCTCTCTCAGCCTGATGCTGACCACAGATGTCCTCCTGACCCAGGCCACAACCCGAGGTGAACAAGAGGACAAGAAGGAATTGGGTACCTCCATCTCTGGTCCCCCAGACCCCAAACTCAACTCTGTCTATTTTACTACAGATAGGGATAAACATTTCCGGCCCTGTGCAGAAGCAGGGAAGGTAAACAAACACATAGCCAGGCTGAGGTGATATTTTGGTTGGTGGGGAGCTGGAGTGATGATAGCGTTCCAAGCGAAGGCTGGCTGGAGGGCAGCCTGGGGCGCCTCACTAACACCTCGAGCCAGGACTGTATCTTAACACCAACAAGCATCTGTCTATTCCATCACATAACAACATGTCACTCATTCTACACAGAATAATAGAATGGGAAGGCTGTTTGTTGCTGCACAGAGAGAAATATGGTGTACATCCCACAACTTCACAGAATAGCTGTCACGGGTCACATAATAGCTTAAAGGTAGGAGGGTTGGAAAAAAAAAAGATGCATGCAGAACTGAAGGTTTACACTCCATAAAACAGAGCTACTAGCCAGCCACCAGAGTGTCTGAGAAACTGTTAACACCCCATGAAATATCTTAGCTGACTTTAAACCAGGACTTTCAGGGGACCCAGAGCACTCTTAAGCTTACTGGCACTCTCTTATATAGGAAACTTTTTAGGTCTGCAGGCCACAAACGCTTCAAAATCTCCAAATTGACCTCCCTTTTGAACTATTTTAACAGACAAGGGTGATTTCTACACCAGAATAGACCAGCCAAATGATGGGTGGTTACGTAAAAGGTAGGATGTAAACAAAATCACTATAACACCAAGCATTACACAGGTTCTAGCCACTGGCTGGTGTTAATTAGCTTCCATGGTACCTCCCCAACTATGTGCACCTCTATTGGGCAGCCTCCAGGCCTGTCTCCCTGCCACTATGGGCCCAACAACATGCCAGTAGACCTGTGTGTCTCTCAGTGTGCCAACACGTCACTGAGCCCATATGGAGGCATCCATTCTCCCGTTGGTGAGTGCTGAGCCACTGGGGACTTTAACTCATAGTGATATAATGCAAGCACCACAGAATCAGCTTCTATTAAAAATTACATTTGCTGTATTAAGGCTGTAAAGTAATCAAGACTGATTCCCTCTAAAATGAGTAAGATGTGTTTTGGGAAAAATCCAATTTATACCTGCAGAAGAGATTGATAATCTTGTGGACACAGATGAATTGTGCGGCAATTTTTAGCTGGAGTCCAAAAATAATAATGAACTTTATTTGTCCTATGAGGAGACTGTACAGCCTCCACAAAACAACCACTTACCTTGTTTGTACAAGCAGTTAACAATTATTATATATTTATTGTTAGGTTCCCTGATCGGTGGCCTGAATTGTAATTATGGCGGGAACAAAAGAGGAAGTAAGGTGAGGAAGAACTAAAAGTGACATAGTGTACATAGGGAGAAGGTGGTGCGAACAAATGGGTTAAACGACGAGGGTTTGACCCAGGAGACCGCTGTTAATGTGTCAAGTAGAACCCAAAGTCAAGGTTTACTTATTTAAGCATTATGTAAATACATTACATATATAGAATGTTAATCACTGTTTGTTATATACTTACCTTTAAACTCAAATTTTAACCCTATGTAAACAGTATGCATTAAATTCTAAATGAGACAATATGTTTACAAAAAAAAATCCAATTTGCACTTTAAAAAGTTGTCATTGTATTGTATTCAGTGTAATGGATTTGGTTTTCATACTGTTTTCACAGCATTCAAACAGCTTTGTAATAGAGGTTGTGCGTAAGACACATCCAACCCAAACCATGATCATTGAAACCTAACCAAGTACTCATATTACGTAAACCTGATAAAACTGTGCCCAGTAACGGACTGTTTTAGACTGAGATCACTTAATTTAGATGTGAGGAAGGAAAGACCTTCTTCCAACATCAATAAAGAGTAGGAACAAATGCCCTATGTGGTCTGTTTAGTATTGTTAGTTGCAGCTTAAACTTCCATTGACACCCTATTTCCATCATCTCTATCATGGCAAATGTTTCTTCCTTCTAGCAATTTCAGATTCAATACCTCATGTGATGAAAATAGGGGAATATTTCAGTTTTATTATGCTGTAAAATAAGAGGAAGTGGCTAATCTCTTAAGTAGGGCTTCATCCTGGCTAGCAGGACAATGGTTCAGAGCTCTTCCATCTGTAAAAAACATAGTTTTACAACTGAGAATAACACTGGGTGAATGATTCTGGGCAACACTCAAACATCCAGGAACACACCCACCTATGAGAATAGTAAAATTTAATCACCTTTTCTAACACCTCTGTTGTCAGTAGTGTCTTTTATTGTAGTTCTCCTTAACTTGACTTCCTTTTGCTCACCCACATGGCTAGCACATTAGCTATATATCTGAAGCTTTAAAGTTGAACCCTTTTCTCCAAATCTTCAGTCACTCCACTGACTTTTGCCACAGTTTAAGCTCAGCAGCTCTGACATCTGATTTCATAGGCCTTGGGAGTGGGAGTTTGGCAGACTCCATCTCCCCTCTAATACCAGAAAGCAATATCACTTTGACCGCTGGTGGAAAAAGGCATCAGGCACCTTGCTCTGGGTAATGGATAGCTTCTGCTCACTGATATAAACAACTGGGGAGCTGTGATCCTGCCAGGACCAGTTTAAGTCTGGACAAGGGATCCGTGTGTATTTGCTGCATGCCACCGTTGAGTTACTTTGCTCTTGGGGGGTGACTCTCCACCGGTGGAAAAATTATATTAGCCCGGGAAGAAATAAGCCCAGACCACATTCACTTTTCTGTGACATCACACTTGAAGTCATAAAAAGTGTGTATGTGGGAGCAGGTATATGTGTGTGTGATTTTTTTTTTACTGCCTTCTGCCTGCAGTCACATGATTACAGATGGTTCAAAATTGAGGCATATCTGAAATTAAATTTGTTCAGTTTCCATTACGTAAGATTGGCTGATAAGCACTCAGGTGTGTGTCTGCAGGTGCAGGGGAAGAGTGAAGGGTGCCAACGCTGCTGGTCATGGTTGTCTTCCTCACTTTGAAGCTCCACAACCTTTGATATTATCAAAGAGGAAACAGTAAAGAAAATGAGGGAAGCCAGTTCTATAAAAATGTTCTCTCAAAGATGATTCAAGAAAGTCCTTTCTTTGTATGTGTGAGTTTCTTTGAATTATCTGTGCAACTTTGAGCAGTTCTCACGACTGAAACTTACAGAGCACTGGCTTTCAAAAAGCTAGGCAACACTTCTTTGCACTTACTCCAAATAAATCATAATAACATTCAAGACATTTTGTCTATTACATTAGATGTTGTTAGCAATCAAATACAACTGTCCTGCTTTTACAATGACTATCATGTTTGTTTTTCTTTTTGACAAAACTCTCTTATTGGTGTAATTAAAATTATATTCTAAAGCAGTGAGGTCATCATAATGGTGTCTCACTGTACTAAATTATATTCTGAGGTTTTTTTTTACAATTCTGGACAAAAAAGTAAAACAACTCTGTTCTCGTCTGGTACAGGCACTGGCAGTGGGACTGACACCAAAAATGGAATATTAGGAGCACCAATAAGGATAGATGTTATGACAGGGCTGTTGTATTGGATTGTATCCGATTGTTCAGGTCTTTAAGACTCATTAATACCACAATACTGAAGAGTGCTGGAACTCCTAAAATCTCGTTTTCATTATTTCTTGAGGGTTTCCATAAAAAGATTCTACATAATGCCTATGTAGATGTTTCTACAATAAAACAGCAGAAAACATTTCTTTGAAGACATTTGGAAATAACATTTTCTCTGTGTGTTTGTGTGCTAATGTGTTCTCGCTATCTCCATGGTGATAGAAAGACCCTTCTGCCAGGTTGACCCGAGCAAGGTCGCGGGCACCATCAATTATGTCAGCCAGTAAAATGGGCTTTGCTACACACAGCAGATTATATGGAGTGTAAAACATTAGAAAAATGTGTCTGAAACATCAGAGTAACATGTTTGAAGTGACAATGGGTCAGGGTGGGGGGGTAGAGACACTCCCAAAAAAGGGAAGACCCTTGACAAGTGATTTTGTTTGAAGGCATTGTAACACACTCAAGTGGGCAGGGATGCTTTCTATGGCCCTAACGGCACTCCATCTTCTGGGCAGAATACAGGCGGGATGGGAGGACATATGCTTTCCACAGGGTCAAATGAAGCAGAACTCACAGGCTTTTGTGGTGCACCCTTTTGGTGGCGAGAAGAAAAGGCAAATCTGTTGTTGGGTTGTAGTCCAATGGGCCCACAAATATCGCATAAAAATTCACCGGCCTGTTTTCTTGCAAAGCTTTTGTCTATGCTTCATGATAAGGACTGGGGATCCAGTTGGCCTTAATGGCTAAACCACATAGTTCGTAGTCTGAATGAGCTCTCCAGCAGGCCAGGACGAGACACACACATACACACACACAAACACAGACTTGTGCAAACTCCTCACTGGCCTGGCAAGAATGCATCATCCATCCATCACAAGAAAGCTTTGAGAGGCGCTTTGACTAATTCAGGACAATGAAGACAGAGCTGGACAGAGATGTTTGCGATGAGCGTGACACTCAAGCACCTTCTGCTCTGTTTAAACCCTCTTACTCTCTTTCACTATATGAAAGCTGAGTCTAGATTCTAGCTAGATAGCAGATTGTGATCAGCACCTCACTCTCCTGCCAGTAAAAAGCTTTTTGCTGACTGGGGCCAATGCCAGCCTTTTCTAAGCCCCGGAGTTACAGTGTAACACACACTGCACCATACATCAGGTCTTCAAAAAATGCTAAACCAATAAAAAGGGTTTCCATCCATCTAGACACGCTCACATACAGGTTGCCTTTTTGAAATGGGGGCAGAAGACGTCTGAAGTGTAGTGATTCCTGCCATTTTTTGCATCTTGGCTGAAAACTATGGAGTGAGACTAAACAACCTTCTCATACATCTAGTCTGACATCAATTCTCAATTACCAATAGAAACAAAAAAAGTATGTATGAAGTAAAACAGATTAGGATCTCTAGGTCCCCTACCATAAAAATAGTGTTTATCAAAAGCCATAAAGTCTATTTCACTTTTACCCCTGGAGTCACATCATGTTTTGGATTTCAATAATACAAATTCATTTATTTGCTTTATTTAAAACTCATTAAGGTTCGTGGTATATGTTCTGTTGCACCTTTGTACCTCAAGTCCATGTGGTGATCATTTACAGCACTATACATTGTGACAAAAGAACAGGAGTGTGTTTAATCTGCTGCTTCCCTATAGCTCCGCTGTGATTAGACTGGCAGACTTGTTGCCTTGAACGATTCTCCCCACACCATACAGCTATACAGTAATAGACAATGGCACACACCATGAAGCAGTTACATATAACTGGATTATGGACTCACATATCCTATAAGATGCTGTCTGCTCCAATCTGGCAAAGAAGTCAGAGACACTGCAGTAGTTTTTACATTTAATACTGTTCAACACAAACCGTATATATGCTCTTCAAAGAATTCCACTGTGGAGTATATTGATCTTGTTAATTAAAAGGAATTATAAGTGAGCATGATAAACTTTGGAGTCTCATCATGTACCTAATTATTGCACTGACTCAAACATCTACTTTACATTGTATCTTGACATCAAAACGCAGTCAAGTTCAAACTTATTTTAATGGTGTTTATGTTTGCCAATCATTTGTATTCTGGGTTTAATCTTTTGACAAAATTATAGCTAATTGTAATGCTGTCTGGCAGCCAACTAGTGCTGTGTGTGTTGTGTGTTGAAACTCTTGATCTGTATTTGAACAAAGCCCCTGAGGACTCAAGCAATCTGTACTTTTAAATGCATTACCATACTAAAAAATCAAGACTGATTAGCTTTTTTTTTTTAATTGACAGTAGTAATAGGAATAAAACTGCTGTATTGAAGAAAGAAAGATATAAAAAAAAATATAAAATGTATATTTTCTAGAGAACTAGAAACTATCTAGTAAGAGAGGAAAGCCATGCCCAAACAGTGATGTGGTCCTTTAAATGTAAAGATTCCAGTTGTCCTGGTAAAGCCAGCAGAAATGTGGATAATGAGTAAGACTTCTTCCATGCACTGGTCAATTACAGACTGATTAGCAAATCAAGTCAGGCTATAATGGATATGTGAATGATACAAAATCAAAATAACACTTAAAAAGATGACATTTTCATCCATTTGATCTGCTTCTTTGTTCTCCACTAAAAATTTTTACCTGTATGAAACTAAAGCCTGCTCAAACATAATTGGTGAAAGTACTGCTCAAGGAAACCATATCATTTTTGATATCAAAATATTTTCCCTTGCTTACCTGTCACTTAAAAAAATAAGGTTATCTCTACTTCTCCTTCTCAAGAAAAAAAAATGTGACAATTAAGTTACTCAAGTGTTTCTAAGCACACCTGTTTCTTCCAAACATTTACACAATATACTTTGTCCCCCATGATTGGTATGTGAGTCTGTGTATGTGTGACTGCTCCCCACCGAGGGAGGCTGATGAGAGCAGCTAAAGAGTGTTTATGAGACTGTTAGCCAGGAGAGGATGCCGCCCTGCAGCTCTCGCCCAAATAAAAGAGCCATTTATTACATCCAACATGACCCTCTCATTACACACAAATAGGAATTAATGAGCGCTATATCGGGCACTCCCAGCGGAGCGAGGCGGGGCCCGCTAAAGGACTAGCGTTAATTACATTGTCCTACATCTCCCCCATTTAACACCACCCATCAGATCGCTCTATCTGCAGGGGAACGATAGGAGGGTGGCAAGGATTCACTACCTGGAATGATGTTACCAGTGTGGCAAAGCCTGAAAATTAGTCAGGTTTATGAAAACGTCTAGTCTGCTACTGCACGAATACAAGCACTGAGCACAAATATGTCTGGGGTCAAGGGTCAGTTCAAAGTGTACTTTCAAATCATAGTTCTAAATACAGTCGAAATACGAAGAAACATGATAAGGTTTCTTCCCCAACTTTACTGATCAGTTGCAGGGATGCAATGACATTGTGAGTGACAAGGTTTTAAATGAGTCAACACAAAGTTATTAACCAAACAGTTATTTGTAAAACCCCATAATAACTTGACTTCTTGACTTTGTCTCTCTCCTATTACTGTCGTTGTGCATTCACACAGCTGAATGCGTTGTATTAAAACAGACACTTTGTGGTGTATAAGCTTGTGGTTTTAAAAGTGATTTAAAGTAAAATACTTGTTGGTTTGTCAGTAAACTTACATTTTTGACCAATATTGCTCCATCTTAAAGGTAAGGCTTCCGGTGTTGGGATCTCAGCATTGAAATTGGCGAGTACCGACATAACAGATAGAATTGACGGTCAAAACTAGGAAAACAGACCCCAAGTTGTAAAAAGTGGAATTTTTCTTTCAGGCTCCACACAGGAGAGAATCTGCTTGACCAGAAAACACATATCTCAGGTCTGATCTCTATTTTGTTATCCTTTTCATACTGTACATGCTATGTTGTGAAAGGTGCACAGACAGAAAAAGAAAAAGAAAAAAAAAAAAAACAAGGCATGGAACTTCCCAGAATGCTCCCAGGACTTGTACTTCCTCTTGCCTGAGCTCACATCCCCTTGTCTACAGCATCAGCTTTTCATCTCTTTCTGGTTTGCTTTCTCTCGCACGCTCTGATTCCAGCTTAAATCTTTACCGTTATCTCTCTCTTCCCTTCACCTCTGGAAATGCCACACCCTCCCTCCCTTTTTCCCCTGTTCCACTTCCCTAAACACCCCCTGCTAAAAAAAAAAAGATACAGTTATCATGAAAAATCTCTTCCCATATTTCTTTCTTTTCTTTGCGTTTCATCAAGCGAATCAGACAATTTTACACCGGCTTCCCATCAGGATCCCTCCATTCACTGCACTCATTGTTTTCACAGAAGGCTTTATGTACTTGCTTTATTGTACCGTAAAACCCAAACACGATAGCTGCTCCGGTGATTTTGAAGAATTAGGGAAGTAGTAGGTATTAAGTGGCTGCCGTGCTGGATGCAACACTCCAACAAAAAGCTGATTATGGATCAAAATCACATCGGAAACCTTAAGCTTCCTCAGAGATGAAAAGGGTGATTTCACTCTGACCTTACTTATGTGTAATAATGCCACGAATGTGGTTACCTTAAGAGGGTATGTTCTATTTTCGTCCCTAATTAGATTTTGGGGTGGGATTTTGTTATTGTTCACTTTGAGGATCCATGGTTGGGGAGGGCTGTTTTTATTTTCATTAATCGCTTTTAATTTATTGTTTTGCTATGTGTGGGAGATATGGAGTCCTCTGAGACTGTGACTGTGATTAGAGGGCTGTACAAATAAATGTGTAATTAATCTGAGTTGACTTGCAGATAAACAATAATAAGGATACCAACCGCAAGACCTGATGAGGATCCAGATTCAGATTCAGATGATTTTAATAAAAACTGTGTGCAGAGTTCAGCTGTGAAGGCTCTATTTTCTGCTCCCTCTGGCTTATGCGGCTCAGAACCACATCTCTATATGTGTGTTGCTATTTCTGAATGTGAGACATATTGAAAAAAAAAAAAAGATTGACAACCTCTGGCCATGACTTTAGTATTCAGTAAGTTTATGAAAACTGATAAAGTGAGAAATTTTGAAGTTACTTTCTTAGCTTTCAGTGACAAATCAATGTGTTTTCCTGTGTCTGTGGTAATATCTTTTACTCCACCACTTTGACACCATTGCCTGCATGAGTAAACAATTACACCTGGATCAAAGTAGTGGAATAATTATATATCAAGCAAGTGCTGGTTAGTGGTAATGTCTCTAGTCAGCTATAGGAGGGGCGGGCTTTGCTGTGAGATGCTCTGAAATCTCTCTTTCATCTTTTTATACTTTCTCCCCCATCAAGGCACTTCTCAACACACAAACACACACACACACACACACACACACACTCCTTCCTTGCATCTCTCTCTGTGTTGGTATGACACAGGAAAAAGCCGGGCCCTGCAGCCAACCCCGCCGTCCGCACTGAATGCGATTAAACTGAGCAGTGATTAATCTGGGCTGCCCCATAATTCCTCTTTACCACTTTAATGGATGTTATCTCCCCTCCTCTGAAGGCTTATCTTGCTGATCGGGGCCAAGGATGAGGAGAGGGAGAGGAAGAGGAGTGGGGTGGCTTTGGGTAGAAGTGGGGGGGAGTCAAACAAAATCCATACAGAGGTAAGTAAATGAATAAGTAAGTAAATAAATAAGTAAAAAAAATAAATGCAGGGATTGAGGAAGCTGCTAAGCGGATAAGGCAGATCAGTCTCTGTAAAGTGCTCATTTGTTTTCTAAGAAGACGAGACAAGCCGCCTTCAAAGCCTGCTGACACAGTAAAAAACACTGTCAACATCACAATTCACAGACAAACAAAATAAATGATCCAAACCGCTGTCAATAAAACTCCCCGCCCACTCATTGTAAAGATGAGGTGCACTCCATACTGTCATGAGTGCTAAGATTAAAAAAATGTGGGTTTTTTTGATGAGCTCATAAGTTTCATAAACAGCAGTGATGGCATTGTTTCATTTGCAGTTTCCACGCTGTGACATAAAGTCAAAGTTCCTCTGATACATGCCAATTTCAGTCATGCACAGCCCTGAAACAAGTTTGCTCAGGTCAAACAGCCACATCCTGTTATTGGGAAAACATTACACACATACATCAGGAACTGTTTACCATTTAAAATGACTAAGTGCTCCGCAAGAAACTGTCCTAAAGGAGAGAAGATGAGCTGGTGTCAGGTTCGGTTCACAGTCAGACAGTAATAGATTGTAAAACACTACGAACTCTGACAACTGTGTGTGCGTGTCTTTTTGTGAAACAGGGCACTTTCATTCTGCTTTGGAGCTATGGGAAGATATACGTGTCACTAAAAACTCAATCTGAATCATTAATCATCAACAACTACAGCTTCAATTTACAATCTCATTTGTGCTTCGTATCACAGTAAATTAATTATATTCAATGGCCTTTAAAACTTTTTGAAATATTTTGTGGATTCAGACTTTCGATTTAGATTGAATCCAATAAACAAGCTACATAAACTTAGGCAACAGAATCAGGTTGGATGAGTTTAATAGTCAGTGACTGTACATGAGCGACAGTTAACTGAATTTCTATTGCAAGTACTGCATTTATGTTGTGAGAATGTTACGTGGAGTTTAATTTATAAGTGAGGATAAAATACAGTGAAAGTGCAATTTTATTTAATTTCATAATATTATATTCAGCAGCAGATTAAGTTCCATTCTGAATTAATTTCAAATTATGCCATTCTGGTTCATTTTTGTAATTCAATTATTCAAGATGAACAATATGAATGCATATTTTGTGGTTCAAATTGAATTTTTTTTATTACAATTAATCGAGTCAAGCAATTCAAATTCAAATCTTAATTTTTCAAACTATCTTTCTAGTGCTTCAAATTTCATCCAATTCAGAACATAACAGAAAATTCTTAATGCTGTTAAAATAAAATTACCATTACCAGAAATGCTCTCACAACAACAACTCATTCCATGTAGTCAGAAAAACAGAACCACAGTCAGAAGCTTTCCCATAAAGTTTCTTTTAAACTTTCCTGACTGCACACCCTTGTACCTGCAGGTAAGTTAAGTGTATTCTCGCTGTGTTAGTCCCCAGGGTTTTTGTCCTTCCATGTCCATGTATATAAATGCATATGTGAGAGCTGAGAAGTGACAGGGTTAAATCTGTTTCGTAGCTCTTTCTTCCTCCCGCTTCGGCTTACAGCGATGTTGCAGAGAGATTCTGTCATAGACAAACCTCTGTGGGATTCCATTCACTACTAGTGTACATCTTTAGGTACAAAGCTGCGGGCTGCATTGGCTCCAGGTAACATAAACGCTCCCTTCAAGCCACCGCGTATCTGTCCATGAAAATTCTCTAAAGGGGTTTAAGCATTTACGCAGAACACTATCAGGCACTGCCGAAAATTCAGCTTACCCTGTTGAATAGGGACTTCAAAGAGAATTGCAAATACCTTTGCACCGCTACATTTTCTCCCCTCTCTCTTTTCCTCGCTCTCTCTCTCTGTCTCTTCCTGCTTCTTTTCATTTTATATTTCCAAACACAAGCTGCTGCGTGATGTAAAATGTATTATCAGCCATATATTTTCTCTTTAAATGAATAATAACAATAATCTTTGAGTAATTTCTTTTTTATACTGCTCCGTCTAAATAGGGCAAAGCAAGCAAGCTAATATAGAGCCGCGGGTAAACAAGGCCGTGCAATAATGAACGTGTGGATTAGGCCTCTAGTCTATGTTGTGCGATAAGGAGAAACAGCTGCTACTATCCAGGTAACAGCACGTATTGACTGTCAATGAAGGATAAACTACTGTGCAGCTGCACATTTACTTCTTTCATTCACACTGCGGACACACTGTACACACACAAAAAACCATGTGGACACAAACACATACAGAGCTAATCCACATGCATGCACACACACACATACTGTATATAAGTAGCACAAAGAATTGGAATAAAATAAATGCATAAGCCTATTTGCACAGTTTGGAGCTTAAAATGCAAAACAATATGATGCATAAACAGTGTGATTTAATGTAAGAGATAATAAATGGCTTCATAATGAGCAATATAAATGGTCTTTAAACACTTTATTGCTTAGTTCACACTTATAATTAATCTGGGTTCCATGTGTGCATATAAAGTGGGTATAAAACTCTGGCCGACTGTGCAAGTAAAACGGCGAGCGAAAGAGAAAAATTACTGCTGGTAAACATCTGCAACACGATTCAGCTGTGGCCTCTAGCTTTCACAAATATGCTGCCTTTTTTCCCTCAGCAGGACCAGCTCTGCAGGGCGAGCTCTCCAAATAATGCATTACAAAAAATTGCTCCCTGAAATTATTTACGGTGAAACGCACAACAGAAACCATAACATTTATAATGTTTTACAAAGCCATCAAATAAGTGGAGAGGGGATTAATTGCCCCGGCCCGACCTTAAAATAATTATTTTGAGCGGTGCAACTCTAAACTCCAATGAAATTGATACACTTTGATAATTAGATTCTTGGCACTGACCCGCTGAAGTCAATAAAGGTTATTAAGGCCAATTGCTGTCTAAACGCATTACGGGCAGGGTAAACTGTCCATTGGAGGCCCCTGCTACTCCAGCGCCAATATGATAATCCATTCTCCGTCCTGGGGGTTTCTTCCCCAGCGCCTGTGTCTCCACTCTGCCATACAAAACCAGATTGGATTCGCTTAACCTTTCCAGGACTTTGATCAAATGAGCTCACACAGCAATAACATTTACATTGACCCCCCACCCCTCCTCCTCCAACACACACACACACACAACCCCTCTGTCTTTTTTTATGCCTCCTCCTCCCCCTCTCTCTGTGTCTGCCTCTACAGACTCCACACACCGACCCTCCACACGCTAGGTCAATAACCTAATCAGCTATCGATGGCGACCGGGCCAGGCTGTGTGCGATTGCAGCGCAACCCTCCTCAGCAGCCCAGATTGTTTCCGAAGACAGTTATTAAAGTGAGGAGAGGAGATGATGAGATGGTCACTGAGCGCATCCCCACACATGCATGCACGCAAAAGTCAGCCTCTATTACAAATCAGAGGAGGTAAATTTTGTCACACAATGAGGGAAAAAAAAGTGCAGTATATGTGTGTGTGTGTGTGTGTGTGACCAAACAGGCAGTGACAGGCTGGGTGAATGGAGTAGAGGAAGACATGGCCCCGATACCACTTCCTGTTTTGTACATCTTGAAGTATACAAATGTATTCAACTGAGTGGATCCCATTTATTATGAAAGTAGATTAATTTCCTTGATATGTGTTGAAAAGATTTCCATCTACAAGGCTCGTTCTCCTGTCAAATGAGGGAGAAAGTGCGAGAAAGAGACAGAGATATGGCGAGATAGCGGAGAGCGAGAGAGGGAGAGAACAAGAGAAAGAAAGAACATAAAGAGGGAGAGAGAGAGGGAGAGGGAGAGAGAGAGGAAGACGGAGTGCATTGAAATCTCTTTGCTTCTGCGGTGGCTTTTGAAGTTGTGAGATGAGCAGCCACAGAAGTCAGGAAAGTGACAAATTAGGGAAAAAGCTGTACTGTGCAAGCAGAGCTGCTAAATCAATTAAAGTCATGCCAAGTGCATACATTAACATCAATGGCACGCACATACACACACACACATACACACACACACACAGGACAGGGAAAAAAAGGGGAGATGTGCTCATGGGCTCGTCGCTGTCGCTTCTCCCCCACAGTGAAAAGAGGAAAGATAAAAAATACCACACCGGTATTTAAAATATTCTGCATAAAGCCAAGACTCTCTGTCTATTGTCAGTCAGGCGCAAGCTATTCATTGTTGCTAGTTTAAGGAAATGTCACTATTGTGTGATAGCCATGATAGCAGAGTCCTGAGGGAACGTGAAGCTTCGAGAGAGGCAGGTCTAAACGGACTTTAGCACCCTGGATCACAGGGGAATGTAAAACCTTTACGTTAATGTGCTTTATTCTCCAGAAACAACCTTTACCTTATATATACTAACACACTCTTCACACACACACATATACACATTACATTTCCCTGTAAAGTCACATACCTACAGCTGAAGTTTATTCAGCAGCACGTCTCTTTGTTTCCATCAAGAAACCACATGAATTCATGAGGTACCAAAAAGAGGCGAGCGAGCAAGTGGACTTGTTTTGTGTCGGCTCCTTATTTATTTATTTATTTATGTATTTTATCAGAATGTCATTCAAATGGAAGGATGAGCATTTGCATGACAACAGGCTGAGGAGCAGAGAGGGAGCCCCAGGGAGAGACAGTATCCATAAACAGGAGCTAGTCCCCCCATATTGCAATATTCTTCATACAGACTAACAAACGCATACATAGCCCAGCGCATCCCACAACACTGTGTGCTAAATATGACAATAAAGAGAGAAAGGCTGGCTGTTTGTATTGCTATTTTAGCAGGATAAAACAATAGGCTGTTTTATTGCTACAGCGCAGAGTATAAAACAACACAGTGTCAATTTATAAACCCTATTTAAAGAGACATATATTTGTTATTTTAAAACACCCATGGTGATATCAGATTTGACAAAAATAATGCTGTATTAAAATACACTCTGCAAGGCAAGAACAGAAAAATCTAAATAAATAAATGGCAAACGCATCCGCACACAGTAGGTCACTCGCATTTCACTAAATTACACTACACTGTCAATTGCTGGCTTCAAAATGTAAAATATATGCAATAAAGGAATGTAGCAGGGAACCCACATAATTTAAATAACTCAAAGTAATTTAGAGAAATGCGTTTTAATCTAACTGCAGGAAAGCCACAGCTATCAAAAGCTCCAAAAGGAAAATCTATAAGTCACATCTATAAAGTGCTTTTCATCAGCATATCAGGGGTCGATGCATGTATGTAAATATTGCTTGTGAGAGCAATAATGTTGTCTTTCATCACAATAGTGAGTGATTACATTTATGCATTCACCAGTGTTATTTTTGTGAATG
The DNA here is from genome assembly GCA_028566105.1 of Hypoplectrus providencianus. Taxonomy (NCBI): domain Eukaryota; kingdom Metazoa; phylum Chordata; class Actinopteri; order Perciformes; family Serranidae; genus Hypoplectrus; species Hypoplectrus providencianus. The sequence continues at coordinate 23,419,300 of JAOWBC010000001.1, forward strand.
TTCAATATGCATCTCTGCAGAAAATGCAGTTGCTTTTGTGTGACTGGATACTATGTGGACAAAAATGAACTGTCATATAAATATTTTGTCAGAAACATATGAGAGTAATTCGAGATGTAAATCATTTAAAAAAATACAACATATTTTATTTTGAAATATAAACATTCTCTTTTTAAAAAAAATAAAAAGTGGCTCACATTTTGCAATTCCAACAAGGTGGGGTAAAGTGTGCAATAAACAAAAACACAGTGCATCAAATACAGAATTTAGAGTGTATTATTTACAAAAAAGCATAACATTAGTTAGAAAATAAAACATACCACGTTCTATAAACATATAGTTTTAAATTGAATATATGGCACAAAGCATGCGCAAATAACTGCATTCTTTTTAAAATGTTTTAGACATCATCCCAACTTTTTGGGAATCTGGGTTGTATTTGTTGTATTGTGTAAAGTCTGATGGTAAGTTTCAACCGCATGAAATCCACATGAGTGACACACACACAAACACACACAGCTGATACGGTTTGCCTGCCTATTAGAGAGACGGAGACACCGCAACGGAGAGAGAGAAAGACCTCACATTTCACTGATGCCCTTTTCTAAATACAGGTCCAAATCACACACTTCATCTGGGCCCGGAGGTGGAGCTCTGGATGAGTTTAGCCCCTGTCTACTAACCCCTCCACCCACCCACCCACCCACCCTCTGCCAGGCTGTTCCACTAAGTGAGAGAGAGGGAGAGAGAGAGAGACTACGACTAGAGCCGGGGAGCAGCGTCGGCAGCAGCAGTACTGTTCTCCTCCAGCCCCTGTCTTTATCCCCGCATGAGCATTAGATGTGATTACTGCTCAGCGCTCGACACTGACAGAGACAGAGAGCTCCCAGAGACAGCAGGAGAGGGCGAGAGACATAAAGAGACACGGAGAGAGAGGAAGAGCGAGGGAGAGCGGAGAGGAAAAGAGGAGCACAGCTCTTTCGCTCCTGCCACCGCTGCTACAGTGATACAAGAGTGCCCCCTGCTGCTTCTGTTGTCTGGGTGTTGAACACACACACCTACATACATGAACACACACACATAGTCTTTGAAATCTAGCTATGAGAGACGGACTGCACAGAACCTGCGGGGAGAGAGAGAAAGCGAGACCAAGCATGTATCTGTGTGTGTTTGTACGCTGCACTTCTACAGTGCTGTGTGTGTGTGTCTGTCTGTCTGCGGCATATATGTACTCTACAGAGCTGTGACTAAGGTGACTTAATTATGAGTCTGACATTACTAAGTGATTCCTTTACAGTGGTGTCTAACTAATAGCCTGCGTGCCCACGTTCCTCTCTAATAAAACTTCTGTGAGACTACAATTAAACACATGACACATCCTTAATAATGCAGCGCGGTGAGAAGTTAGACAATCCATCATGTAATTTTAAACACACCCTCCCTTATGAGGAGCGTTATTGGACAACGGATAACTTGTGTAGTTTGTGTAAGAAGCACAAGCGAAGGCATGTTGAGCATTTAGAAAGGTTGAAGCGCTTATTATGAAATGACAAAGAGCCTACACAAGTCATGGAACTGCACCTATTTTAGGGGAATTGTAAAGATGATTTCATTATTATATATATCTTAGCTTTTTATTGTTCAACGTGTGTAATGTATAAATATGTGCCATTATATTTTTTTTATTTAAGATGATGGCATTATTATTATGATTATTTTTTATCATTATTGTTTTTAGTAGCAGTAGTTGTAGTATTACTATTTTCACTATTACTATTCTCTTTTAAGAATACTGTCTAGGTCAAATTTATCTTCTAATTATAATATATTTAATATTGTTGTTCAAATGTATGTTAAAATCCGGAGAAATAAATTTGTCTGTCTATTTTCTCATATGAAACAGCTTTTGTATATTAAAAAAAATATTAAAAATGCCTCTCCCGTCCTTTCTAAAAGAAAAGGAATGGTCTCACTGTAAAGCTTTATATTTAGATTGAGTGCATTTGCCATCCTCTAAAAAAATTCCGGCCTGCAAATTAAAATTAAAATGCACTTAATTTACCCCGGTAAAGTAATGTGTGAGATAGAGTTTAGTAAACTAAGCAAGCAGAGAGACAGCGAGGCTGCCATGTGACCAGCAGTGTGTCGAAGAGGCCTCACCATTGTCTCCATGAGCTTCCAGTCCTTCTCCAGCTGCTCCATCGGTCTGCTCCACCAGCTGCAGAAGCGGGCGAAGCGCTGGCCCTGAAACCAGTACTGCCGCAGCCACTCGAACTCCACCTGCAGACACACACACACACACACGTGCAAACAGGGTTTATAAGAAAGCTGGGTCAGGCACACAACTCGGTGTGGAATTCTCTCATAGGTTTATCTGCCCTTTAACATTTAAAGTGGAGAAAAATTTACCTTAAACAGGATATTGTATTTATGTAGAAGGAAACATTTTAGATTTTACTCTAAATTATACAATGATTAAATAACACATGTACACACACACAAAAAAAAAAACAAACACTGAAAATTGCCCTTTTATGCTGTACAGACTGTCAACATTTCAGTCTGTGAAACAAGCAGTGCCTCCATTTAATTCTGGGTCAATATCAATTTTTTGAATGAAATATTTTAGTGTTCACTGTCATATCTAAATCTACATTTTACAGTATTTTATCAATTGATGAATTAAAATACATTTTGCTTTTTCCAACACTTGCTTTAGAGACTTTTTGACATGTCAGCCTTGAATTGTTCCACTCAAGAAAAAAGCCTCCATTTAGCTCTTGAGTCAGAACTTTTGCTGCCACATATAGTACAAACACTGGTCACATCCATGAGTGCACTTACACCCTAACTTAACACAAACACACGCACACAGTATATCACACACAAGTAGGGGTATGTCTGCTCACACACACACACACACACACACCTTCCAGTCAGCACACCTGAAAACTCCGCCCTCCTCCTCCTCTCCTCCCTCCTTCCCCTCCTCTCCCACTCCTTCGCTCCGTCTGGAGATGACAGTCTCTGCTGCCGAGCCGCTCCCCTCTCCTCCGCTGGGAGTGTTTTTGTTTCCTGCTCTTTTGAAGTGCTGATTTAATCCTCGCAAGGATGCTTCATGTAGCCAGGTGTAGCCTATCTATTTCTAAGTGTGTCGTTCCGTTTGCAGGTTTGTGTGTTTGTACCTGAATGTGCAGCGGTGTGTTTGCGTGTATCCGTCTACATTGGTGTGTGAGCGGCTTTGTTAACGTCTTTGCATACCATTGCCAATGTGAGTGTCAAAGATTGCCCCAATTGCCACCAACGTAAACGCAAGACGCTGTGACTTGCCCTCCCCCAAAACGTCCTACAAAGCATCATCCACCCAAAACAATGCATGCACCGTTTCATTTTGACGCCGACAACGGTACAACACAAAAAGTCGTCGCATGCAAAGGAGTCACATATCAAATGGCACAGAGAGACCTATTGTTCATTTTCTGAAAACTATTTTGTTTATTGTTCTTCTAACAGAGCATTAGCCAATGTATACAACAGGCCCAATTCACAGCTGCAAACTCCTCAATAGTAACAACAAGGTTTTAGCGGGCGACTTCTTGTTCTGAAGGTCTACATTCTCAGACAATCCTGTGTTTTAAAAATGCCTCCTCTCGTTTACTAATCACCTTTTTGGTATAAGTTGACTGAGAGTCTTTAGTTAAAAAGTCTTTTTCAATTATTTTTTCATGCTGAATGACTTATGTCTAAGACACTTATGAGCACATCTCCAGTAATAGCTTCAAAGTAGTGATTTCCTTATTTGAGGGCAGTCCCAATAAATTCTGCTCATATGCAACCAGTTTGCAGTTACTGAGGGTTTTGAAGGGCCATGAAGCAAATTATATCTTGGTTTTGAGGTCTTGGTTGAGAATTGAAAACTTAATGCTGTCGATGACTTGAAACATGTGAAAGGACGTTAAATTGACTTTGTTTGCTGTCAATGCCTAACTGTGACATCCACCCTCACATCCTCCGTAGAACTTTTTACTGCCATGGAAGACAATAAAAAAATCATGCATTACCACCAAAGATTACCAGCAAATTGATGTAATATAAATATTTTAAATGATCATAATACTTTATTTTGCACAACAAAAGCATTGAATAGTGAAGGGCCAGTACAGTCTTGTCAGAACTTCATGTTGGATGGCTAAACTTTTAGGACCTCTGAGTCTCCAACATCCTGATTCTTGCAATTAAAAGTGCCATGGAAAAGTATGAACACTAAGGCCATTATACTGTGCTGAGATTTTCAAGACTTCATTGCTCCGTATGATGAAGCAGTCACCTAACGTCCCGCACCCCAAGCAGTTAAAACAAAGGGCAAGTATATTTGCACAAACAACTTGAGAGAAGTCTGCCTTGGGTAGAAACTCTGCACACAATCATCCTGCCATTTGCTTCCAAAAGGCTCTGATCACAGCAGGGATGACATGCAAGGACTGGGGCATGTCAGGGAGAATACACAGCCAGTGGCACTGCTCAGCAGCCTCTCAGTCACTCCATACAACCCACCCTTCAAAGAAATGTCATCCTTTATGGTCCCCTCAACACTCTCCAAATCCACTCCCCTTCGATCACTACAGCTCAAACACACAACAAAGCCACAGAGCGCCGATATCGGACGTCCTTTTCTCTCTGTCAGGCCCTCCTTCCATCTCTCTGATTGTCTGCCTGTCCTTTAGTGAGAAGAAACCAACCTGTGTCTCCACTTTGAGCTGACATGGCTGCCTGTCCCCCACTGCGCGGGCCAGTGGCAGCCACAAAGCAGGCCATCTAAAGCTACTGAGGAGTGCTGGCTATGTGGCATTTGGAGTCTGGCCACCCAGCTGAGAGTTACCAAGAGGGGAACTCGGACTAAATGCCACCTATCCAGGCAGACAGATCGAAAGTGTGTGCGAAAGAGAGAGTGGTTGTTAGGGCTAGTTTTTCTCTGAGACGGCGTGGGGGAGCGAGAGGGGAGCTAGTGGCTCCCCTGCGGCAGTCGCTGTCATCTCTCCAGGTGATGGACACACTAACTACACATTAGCCCCACATTAGTCGACTGGCCGCCCACCGTGGCAACTCTGGAGTTAAAGCCAAGTAGCCCCCTTTTTTCCCATTTAATGAGGCGCGTTTTTTTTTCTACACCTTCACGGTATTCCCTGAGCGGGTCCAATCAATTTCCGGGGCTGTGGCCCTGGGGTGGGAGCTGATGAGAGTGGGATCGATCCTACTCTGCCGTCCTCTGTTTACTTTTCTTTGCCTCCTCACACATCAGTGAGGAGAACTTGTCCCCCCAGCTCTGTGTGAGCAACCAGGCACGCTATTTACACTCATCATGCACTTGCCAGAGTGGTCATACACAAGATAGGTTATACTGTACACGCACAGATTGCCGTATACATTTATTTTCCTTTTTATATCCATAAAATAGCAGTTTTAAGTCGTTTGTTCTGTCACAGGCCACAAATATAGCTAAACAGTGCTCTTCCTGTCATTGGAGAAGAGCTCCTTAATATAAATGTGACAAATATAATTTAATTATATTTTAATCAATTTACTAAACACAACCTCTGAATTAGTATTAATTTAGCAGAGCTCAAAAGGGGTGAAACACATTTTAGAATATTTTATCCCTTGTGATCTTCACAGACATTAAATATCCAATAAAAATCCCTTTAAATGAACAGTAAAAATGTCTCAAATGGATTAAAACAGTGTTTAGGGGTAATAAAACTGGTAAATACAATAGGGCAAACAAGTACAAACTATATACCGGACAGATCTGCAGGCAAAAATGTGTTTTGAGAGGTGATTTATAAGATTACAATGATATTGCCGGCATAAGGCCCTGAGGAAAGGTGTTTCAAAGCCAAGCAAAGAACCGAGAGCCTGGGGAGACATCTTGGCCTGAAAACAGGACATTGGAAGGTCACACACACCTGCTTCCACACAGTTTACTTTCTGCCAGAACATGTGGGAAAACCTTGTCCCTCCCTTCAATATTTACTGTGGGGGGACTAGCATCATTAGAGGGGGTCCCTGAGGGCACTCTGTCACACACCCACCTGGGAAGTGACACAGTGGCTTTAAATGAGACAAGACGTTTGCATCTGGGATTAGCATTTCAAAGCCAAACATGCACATGGGGGCCGTGTGGCGATGCTATGTTAGACTACCCCCCCGCCACCTAAGACAGGAGGAAAGATTAAAAAGAGACAGTGAGAGGGACCAAGCTTAACAAACAGGTGGGAACTTCAGTTTTCTTCATTTCTGTCTCTGTCTCCCATCAACCCCTGCTTCAACTCGACATCCCGCCCCATCCCTGAACACTCACACTCAGATGGCAGACGCTCTGCTTCATCATCGTCAGACCCGCCCACGTCTTCTGACACGTGTCAACCTCCACCCCGGGGGGGGGGGGCGGGGGGG
>JAOWBC010000001.1:23437256-23454249 GCA_028566105.1 Hypoplectrus providencianus
TACAGTGGAACCTCTAGATACGAGTGTCCTAAGATACGAGTTTTCCAAGATACGAGCCGAGCTCGATCGGTATTTTCGGCCCTAGATACGAGCGAAAATCCAAGATACGAGCAGAGTTACGACGTTGGGAATGCTTCGTAGGCGTATATTCGAGCCGAGCCGAGTAAAGCCGAGCGAATACGAGCGCCTTGGGGGATGCCGATGTTGGCGTCAGTTCGTGCTTGCTCTCATACCGTTAACATCAGTTTAAAATGTAAGTTTAAAATGTAAGTTAAAATAAGTTATGTACGTACATTCGTCTCACCACTCTCCTCCCTCCCCTCCACTGTCTACAATACTGTCGGTTCACCAAGATCCAAGAAAATTGCATTTTGGGGTGGCCAGAAACGGATTCATTGTATTTTAGTTAATTCTTATGGAATTTCGAGTTTCTAGATACGAGCAAATCTAGATACGAGCTCGCTTCTGGAATGGATTAAATTCGTATCTAGAGGTTTCACTGTATATATATATAAAATATATATCATATCAGAATATATTTTGTGTAACTGCAGAGACAATTCTAATTGTATGGTATATGAATGAGGTGATGAAAACTACTGACGGTACAGTTGTAAACCTTGAAAGACATTTCGACCTAAAATCAAAAATCTTTTTTTTTTCCCCTGGCATGTAGTGCTTAGTAACAGTATCTATTGTTTTGTTGTTGCCTCGTTTTAAACAAAAGCTTTATTTGCAAAAATAGGTCAAATGTTTTTTTAAACTTATAAAAAAAACAACAACACAACTTTTAATTATTTTCCCTTGAGTGCAGAATAAATGTACGTGATTTAAGAAAATGAATAACTGAATCACCTGTTATTTGGGGTCAAAATAATGAATTAAACTTAACAAAACAGGCTGAGATAGCACTGGAACCTGGTTGTTTTCATTGACGTCTCACATTTTTATGATTTTGTGAAGGCTGCCGTGGGGTTCCTCACAACCTTATAAAAGATGCCCTGTGCCATACAGAGCTCCTCCAATAAAAATGTCAACCTGGTGGAGGGATCAAAGTACTTTTCATTGGGACGCATTCCATTCGGACCTGTAAATCCAATGGCAACTGGTATAAAAACTATATGCCCAAATAAATTTCACAACTATTTCCCCACCCTGCCTCCCGTATGTGCTTATGCGAAGGTATGTCTGGGTTGTATCTGTGTGCGTATGTGGGCTCATATTCATTCTCCACAGGTGCACACACACACACACAGCCTCTGCATGGTGTCTCAGCGGCAGGGGAAGGAGAAATGTCACCGACATGCCACTGTCTTTTTACATCTTTAAAAGTTTTGCATGAATGGTGAGTGCATCAACCGACCCTGTGTATATTTCCGAGACATTTACAACAGGCGTCTCACATTTCTTCTGCCCTAATAATGCCAAAGACCTCATGTGGCACACTACAGGGAATATGGGAACCGGCTGCCAAAACATGTCCTGACTTTTAGAGTGAAATAAAATGTCCTGTTAATAACATTAAAGTGCAGGTATTATAAGATGTGTGTTCTGAGTCGAAAGGGTGGTTGGATCACTAAGAGGGCAAGCGGTGAAAGTATGTGAATTAAAGACAGCAGAGTGAGAAACAGATCCCAATAACGGTCGCGGGAGAAATGGGAAGGCATCAGATCAGAAGCAGTTTGATAAATTTACCTTCAGGGATGAATCTTTACCTTAGGCTAAACAACACAACACCTGCTGAAAGTTTTCTTAAAGGATGCACATGAGTGTACAGGCCTTCCAAGTTATTCTGGAACAAACAAAAACAGACTTGCAGACAGTTGGAATCTAAAAAACAAAACAACATGCACTATTCATGGCCAGACTGCATTCAAAGGCTGTTGGAAGAAATTGACAACCTGACACACATTCATTGGTGTCAAATTCGAACTCATGACAGAAGCTGAAGATATCAAGGTGAGGCTCTGGGCTAGTGTTGTATGTATGTGTATGTATCTGTGTGTATCTGTGTGTGTGTGTTTTTATCCGCGTACTGCTGTGAGTGTGTACATATCCATATCCTGGCTTCCATCTACTGTAGAGGTGTATGCACTTTAGTAAAATCCTTACAGTCTGTTTTAGTCACATCGTGCACATCACCACTGTGTACATGAGTGAGCTTTCATACTGTATGTGTGTGTCTAAGGCTCCAGTAGAAAATACACACATACATGCTCATTCCTAAAAAAGCGCGCAGCCCGGGGTAGCGAGCATGATGCCTCAACGCCAATCGCACACAACCAGGGCTGTCACACACATGTCAAAAACATCAAGCTACTCAGAAATTCCACAGAAAAAAGGAAAGACAAGAAGTTACCGGAGCCCTCTGAAGCAGATGGACTCTCTCAGTATCAGAGGACCGCTGTGTCTGTCTTCCTGTCTCTGTGTCTGCACCTGATTCTAAGAGGAAAAGCCACGAGGCGCAAAAAAAGGTCTGCGTTTCCACTCAGACCCAAGAAACAAGATTACCAATCCCATAATAACGCGGATGTTTCACGGTAGCCGTGCCAACCGTCTGCGCTGAGTGATATATCTGATGCTTTTTTTTTCTTTTTTTAATCTCTCTCTTCCTTGATGGGATTATTCCCTCAGCCGGACTGTTTATCACAGAAAAACATATTAGGTAGAATAGAACTCAATTGGTTTGCTTTGATCTTGGCCTATAAGAGATATCAAACTGTGTACTATATATTTATTAATTTCATTTAGTTCCCATCTGTGACACTTCAACGGACACTTTCTTCAAAGCGTTCTTTGCAGAGTAGATTAATGTCCAGCGCTTAGCATCAATAGCTCAAAAGAGCCAGATAACTCCAGTGCTGCGGGGATAAAAACACTCCCAGTCTAACTTGTGTCTGCCCCAGAGGGTGCATTAAAATGTACGGTATGTGATACAACTGCTAAAGGAGGACACAAGAGCCCCACTGGTCTGGTCTAGATTTGGCTGATGCACCATAAACTGTAGATAGCTGCTTTGTAGAGTGAGTGCTGAAGATGGCTTGATAAGCAGCATCCAAAAAGCATTTAGGCAGCTGTGGCTCAGTTAGTGGAGAGGTCACCCACTGATCAGCCCATTGGTGGTTCGATCCATGACCATGGCAGTCTACATGTCTACAAGTATCACCTCGCGTCTGTAGTGTAAAAGCGCTTTGAGTAGTCAAAAAGACTAGAAAAGCACTATATGAGTGCACTCTATTTATATTTTCTTGGGGTTTTGTAGTAGACAAGTGTACAATTTTTGGTTAAGATTTCTTAATTTTAAGTTGGCTAATGTCTATATTTTCTTCCAGACATAAAACCAAAGAGGGGAAGCGCTTGCTCCTTGCCACTTGGATAAACAGAAAGTTTGGATCTGCACAGTTGAAGGGGATGACGTGATGCGAGTTGGCTGTGTAATAGAGCCCCGTGTTGAAACAGCAAGCCATTGGTACTTGTGTGACACCCATTTCAGAACTGGTCCTCTTCTGCAAAAGTGATGGTGAATCAACAGTTTTGACAAGTCGGCTGTAAAACGTCGGACTCAAACAGACAGACTATCCGTGTACATCAAAGGCACTTCCGCCCCTGTCCGTTTGGCACCGGATCGCAGAATGTCGGGAGCTTGCGTGAAGCGACACAGGGCGTAGAGAAGGGCAGGGAGTTCCTACCCCACCAGAACATTTGTGTTTGCATGACGCAGTGAAAGAAATAAAGGAGGGGCCTTGACTTTAGCTTTGAACTTAGAAAAAAACTGAGGAAAACATAGACATAGAGGGCAGAATGAATCAGAACCCGTTCGTTCCATAAAAGTCTCCATAGTTCGAGGTCCACCTCATCTTCAGGCTATGCAACTAACTTGAACTATGGTGAGATAACACAGCACCTAGGTGCCACCTCACACAAGTACCTACACAAGCACGCACACATACGCAAGCACCCACACATACACAAGCACACATGCAAAGAGGTTTCACTTTTATTGCAGTGCTTTTTATTGCAGGGTTTACTGTTAAGCAAACTAGCTGTACTAGTAACAGTGTCGGGAATGGCACATTATGTTCCTTGATTTCATGCATGCCAAGCTTAAAATAACATTCAAGGTGAATATTAACCCTTTCTCACTTCTGACATTTTGTTTACAGCAGTGTGTGGCACTGATTTATTTTTAGAATGCCAAGTAGACGTTTGGTGACTCAGTGTGTTGGCTAACTGGGCAGACTGGTAAATGGCTAACTGGAATGTGTGGGAGTTGAACTCAGAGCGAGGGTGTCGGTAATGTGTAACCCTGTGTCTCCACTGCACTCCACTCATGACCAGGCCATGAATATGAATTGGACTGTGCGAGTCAAAGGTCAATCAGGAGGTTGTTGTTAGTAACATCTAAAAACAGATGGCTTTCAGCTACTTGATGTTGAAAATGTTGATCAATTTTTTTTCTGGATAATCTGTATTATCCTGAGATGTATTTACAGATTTAATTTGACATGTAGGTCTAGCCTACATTCACAAATCACATTTAATGCAAGGACGTACATCCAAGCTCATGCAAATAAACCGGATCGGATATTTATGTCAGTAATTAAAGACATAATCCTCAGCATGTTTCTCAAATAGACACTTATTGCAGATACATGAGGGCCATATTAAATTAATCAATTTCAGAAACTTGTTTTGCTCTGTTTTGTTATAGAATAAGAAGCACTGTGGTTTATCTTTGCCTACCAGCCAAGTTGTTGTTGACATCCATGTCTGTCAAGATTCATATGTAGCCATGAAATTAGACAATACTTTAAATATGACTGTTGCATATATGCCACAAATTAAAAAATCTGGATCCTTCACACACATCTGCAACCTGGATGTATAAATGATCGATACAATTGGTATCTTTCTAGGTAAACACTACTTCAGTATCCGGACAAATCTTTAATACAGTTAAATATGCCCAGAAAAGTATTTTTGTAGGACATTATGATGGCATAGTGAAACTGACCTTTGAATTCTTTAGTTATTGCAATGAATAACATGTATATCAAGACGTCACAGTGATCCTGACCTTTGACTTCAAAAATCTAAATGGTTTATCCTTGACTCAAAGTCTGCGCCAGCTGAAAATAAATTCTCTGTCTTTTTGAGGTCATGAGAAGGGGACTTATGTGAAAACACAGTGACCTTTGACCTCTGACCAACAAAATCTAGTTCACTCTTGAGCCCAAGTGGTAGTTTTAGGAATCCTGTCTAGGTAGATAAGGGATGGGATGGACAGACGGCAACCCAGACAACAAAATGCTTTTAGCCACAGCTGTTTCCAGCACAGAGGCATAAAAACAGACACAGAATGAACTGCACAAGAACGCCATGTTATAACCACCTTCTTTCTCTCAAATCAATAAAGTGAGCATTCAGTAGATATTGACAGACACAATCAGCATGTGTTCAGCGGGGGTCTCCAGGTGGGGTGCGTGATGACAAATGGCAGACGGTCCAGCTCTGGCCTGTTAATTGCTGTTGGAGGCTGAAGGCTGCGTCGCTCATTTCACCTCGCGACAGGTCGGCGGGGGACGTGATCATTAATATTACAACATTTCCATCCATCTACCTGAACAAGAGGCCAGTCATTTAAAGGGCTGGCGCTGGGCAGACCTTTCACGCCCTGTTTATAACACTGATCTAAGCACATTACCAGAGCTATGGGGGTCCACTGCAAGTCATTAATTACATTCACACGCATTCGGTCACATTTGAAAAATGTCACACGTGCAAGATAAGGTACACTAACATGCATCCGGTGTGCCATTTCAACTAAACATCAAAAGTCCTGTCAAATTCTGTCTTTGCGAGCCATGTGTGCACTTTCTCACACACACACACACTTACTTAAAGCTACTCTTCCAGTCATCCCAGGGTACGTGTAATTCTGTCAGGTGGAGAGTATGTGTGCATGCGTGTGAGAGAGGAAGAGATGAAGGAGAAAAAAAAGGGTACTGGACCTCATCTGTTTTTTGATCTCTCTCACTGCACCTGACAGGCTTACAGAGGGACCCAGGATTCCAGATCAATCATTCAAAAGTATTTACAAATGCACAAAGCCAGGCACAGACAGGTTGGCGCATGGCCACTCTGTTTAAGTGCTTTTCAATGTGTCTGTGGTGTCAACATCTATTTCACACTTATCTACACCTCAAAGGGGAAAGAAAGATGTTTCTGTGACCTTTAGCAAGTGTCAAATCTGGAGAGAAGAAGAGAGGTAAGGAAGAGAAAGAGAGAAGGGCGATTTAAGAGATCTGTCGATGTATGCCTTACATAACCTTTTTATTTATCCGGCAGAGATTGACTGAGCATGCTCTTTATCAGAAACATACCAGCGGCTTCATGCTCGCATAGTTACGCAATTTCACACAAAGGAGCAGCCAAGTACATCTAAAGACTTCTGGTGGACAGTAAAAAGTTTCTCTATCCTTTGCTGGAGGAACTCGGGGTTAAATGTCTAAGGCCAGGATTCAAACTAGCAGCCTTGTCATCACAAGAGCTGGATGAACTCTTGGCTACCACCACCAATATGCAAGGGCCATTTGCCATTCTGCCTTAATTGTTAGTTTGCGGCCAGCCATAATGTTTCCATTAAGATTATGTCGATCGGGAAAAGCTTTTTAGTTTTCACCTTCAAATTACAACATGCTTTCATGAGGTCAGCTGTTTTCCATGTGGAATGGCCAGTTTTAATGCAGACGCAGTCCCTTGGTATTCAGGCAGGGGCCAGTTCAGCAAGGGGTAAGTCAGGGGAAAGAGTGAGAAAATGAGGAAGGGAGAGGGATGGAGGGAGGAAAGAGAAGAGGGGAAGGAGAGCGTTGATTGAAAGACTTTGATTAGCAGTTTCCAGCGGGGCACCAGGGCCACTGAGTTGTTCTAACAGGGTTGTCGCGTCTCGAGGTGCAGTCAAGGAGAAGTCAGTGCTTTAGAAAGCTCCCTCAATTTCTCCACTTCCCCCTCCCTCTTTCATTCGCTCTCACCACCAAGCCACACTTTTCCTGCCCCTCCAAAAAAATCAATATGGCTGTGCAAAGTGCAGCTTGGCCCAGGGGGAGGGCCAGCTAGCTGTAGGGGCTAGATGCAGAGCTTACAGGGAGGACAAGAGGCGTCCTCCAGGCCTGTCCCACAGGCAGTGTCAAGGACAGACCTGAGTACCAGACGACTGAGGCCACCAGATTGCCCTTCCTCTCTGCATCTCGCCTTCACTTTTCTTTCTCTCTTACTGTGCTGGCCAGGCGCTTGGCCGGCTCAGTGGGGCAGAAGAGATCGATAAGCAGGTGGAGCGTTTAAAATCCCCAGCTCCGGAGGCTGACGTTACGCTCCTCAGAGCTCAGTAGACCAACACATCGCTCAGGGCAGAGCAGCTGGATGGATGGATGAGTGGGTGCACGGTGGTCACACCTAGTCATTGAAAGGTTTGTGATTTGTGACAATAAACAATTCAATAGCACTTAGCCATACACAGTGTCTGATGGGTGTAGAGCCAGACTCTTCACACACACTGCCATTGTCTCAACATGTCACAGATCAGTGGCATTCAGGCAGGTCAGGCAGCAACACAGCCCAGCGCTGTATTTCACTGTAAGTCAAATTTCCGCAGCTATATACTTCACCGCAATAAAATAAAGCATGCAAAAAAAGAGAAAAAAAGTGGCATCATTGTCAACAGTGGCATTCCTCATTTCCATACAGTAGGCTTGACGAAGAAGCCTGTACATGATGTGGATGAAGTATGCAAGGAGGATTTCAGTTCTGCCGCATGTCTCCTTGTGTGAGTGACTGATCACAGTAGAAGTGGCTTGTGTCTCTAATCCAGTACCACTGTTAGACTGCGCAAAGACCCGGCTCTGTGTACAGCAGCATGGGTTGATCAAACCCATCATGTGACAAGCAACCTCTTCAAATGACGATGATTTCCCAGCTCTGTGTCCTTTCGGCTCCATATTAGATCATCTTCTGACACCACCGAGTCTGGGACTTCATCTGGGATAAAGATGATGCGCAATCCGACCAGAGGGGCTGCGAGTCAAGGGTAAACGAGGGGCTGAGGCTGGGGTACCGCGTGGGATCAGCTGACAGCTGTGACAATTATCATGTGGTATATTATAACCTTTTGCTTAACATAACATTTGATAAAGTACGTTCCTTGACAAAACACTTCAAGGATATTTTACCATCAACTCGGATGTAATTCCCAATCACACACAACACATAAAGTGAGGAGAAAAAACAGCAGAATATCACAAAACAAATCAAAATAGAGACGATCATGTCTGCTTCAATTCTCCCTATCCATCAATATGTGACTAGTTGTTCTACTTTCTTGCTATCAACTACATTATATTGATTCTGAAGACAACCAGACACTTTTATTATTTGCTGAGATCCGTTTTGTTGGAACTGATTTTAAATAAGGTATTGTTAACAAGCTAGAGCAGTGGCATATGGTTAAATGCTGACAATCACCTAAGCCACTCGATAAACATATGGCATAAAAACAGATGTGGACTTAACATCTAGGACAGGTCTAATTCTATCTCATGTAGTCTTTGACCCAGATAAACTGGCATTATGATGTGACCTAAGATTAATATTAAATTAAGGTCTGGATATAATTTGTGGCTGTTTACACGGCCGTCAGCCTGTCTTCCTGGAATCCTGAAGAAGATAAGTTTGCTATAATGGCATTAGCCAAATCCTGAAGTATAGCAGACGGCACTTGTCTTGCTTGAGAAGCCACCTCATTTCTTTATTTATTTTTCCTTCACTCATTCTGAACAAAGGAAAATATTCTACCAGGAATTGAATAGCTTAATCCTCTTTTCACTCTTCCCAGTAGCTTGAATGGTGACAGATTAACATTCTGGAGGTTTACAAACCCAGCCATTTGAAAATGTAATTGCTGGTGCCACACTGCATGCATGTGTTTAAGTTGAGGGTTAATATTAAAGCTTAAAATACACACATGCACTCAAGTCAGGGGAGGGGGAATGTAGCAAGGTTGGGCCAGACCCAAGTCGCTAAAGCCTGAGCAGGACGGACCAGTCTGTCACGTACGTATCAGGGAGTCGCAAGCTGTCCCAAACCCTCGCTAAGGCGCCATAGTTACTGTTCACTTCTGCTAATTATTACAGCCAATCAGAGGGGTTAACGGGGCGGAGCCTGGCCAGACCATGTTCTGGGGCATTTAACAGCTGGCAGGAACGGAGGTGAATGCATTACACACTGCCCTCATCCAATAAAAATAAAACACCCTGACATCTGAGGTGTACTTAGCACTGAGGGAAAGGAGGAAGTGAGGGAGGCAAGAAAGACGGGAGGGGGAAGAGGAGGGTGGGGTGGGGTGAAGGGGAGAGAGCATCTGATAACATGATGTCCAAGTGCCACCTAGTGACAGCTTCTCAACTACTCTGGTCCTTAAGGCTCCAGAGCATAAGGGTTGGGGGGGTGGACAGATGAAATGACCCAGGACAGAGGGACTGGATTTTAGAAGCATATTGTTTTATTCTTTCAAGGTCATTTTAGCAAGCACCAGCGCAGTCTGACAGCTTTAACAATTCAACTCACAAATCAGTCTACAGCAAACTGGCTTTAGAAATTGTGTCCATTTTAATCACAATACATCTTTTCTCTCAAATCCCAATCAAGTAAAAACTCTTCCTCAAGTGACCCAGCTGTCTGTTCAGTTGGGGGACCAGGACAGTAACACTGCACTGGTATGCTGGTTGGACCTGGGCTCCTAGGTCCCCTCCCCTCATTAACCCAGGTATAAATCACACTCTGCCAGTGCCCAGAGGTGAGAGGGATGAGAGTGGAGGTGAGCTTGAAATAATGCTTATGTCACGGCGGGTCAGCCCTCCATTATGGCCGTTTCAAAAACTATTAATCTTGCTTGTAGTCAGTGGCCTAGAAATAATTACTTCATCTAACCCATGTAATACAGCATGACCAGCAGTCGAGCCTGGTCAATTTGAGGCTGGGGAGGCAGGATGGGTGGGGGGTGGTAGAGGGGTTGCGGAGAGGGAGTGAGTGAGGAAAAGGGGAGGGGAGCCACAAATTACCAGGCCCTGTCTTCTGCTACTGGGTGACTGATGTCCTGCTCACTTCAGCTGTGGCCTTTTACTCTCTCAACACTGATTTAGATAGATACACACACACACACGCACGCTCTGAAAGGCAGATCATGTACAAGCGCACATATGTACGCACATTAATCTATGATTAAATACACACACACGGAGCAAGGAGGAACACACAAATCACATTATTTTAAACAAGGGTTCAAAACCCTTGCAAAATTAGATCTCAAAGACTTACGAGTGATAACACAGAATTCAATTTGCACACAGTACTGACTTATATGAATTGTTCTCTCGCTACCACAAGCATCAACTGATCAACAAGTTTTTATGCAAATTAAAAGTTGTGCCACCTGCTGTCCTAAAGTGAACTTTGCATTTATTTTTTTGTTATTTTAAAGGAGAGGGAATGTTGCAAAAAGTGCCAGAAATGTAATTAGAAAACATTTAGAAATAATGTCACCAAAATGTACAAGTGAATATATTTTCTTTTGTTATCAGTCAGAAGCAGTTTGGAAAGCCATTATATATTACACACTGCAATTTCAAAAAACGGCACTGTGGGTAAACAGAGGTGCTACTGCAAACTCAGCCGCCATGAGCGTCACAGGAAGTATGTATAGAGTGACATAAATAAATGCAGCCCTCCAGTGGCTGTCACAGCTGGCATTGCAGGTGCAAATTTAATTAGTCAAGGTGAAGTCTCCCTTGTTGTCTAAGAAGGAGGGGGGGAGGGTCCTCGCCATGCGCGGCTGTAAACACGCACTATATCCTAATCAGGTGTCACTGCGGCGTTTGATCAGCCCGCGAAAACTTGTCACGAATCCCCG
This sequence comes from Hypoplectrus providencianus, assembly GCA_028566105.1. Taxonomy (NCBI): domain Eukaryota; kingdom Metazoa; phylum Chordata; class Actinopteri; order Perciformes; family Serranidae; genus Hypoplectrus; species Hypoplectrus providencianus. The sequence continues at coordinate 23,448,217 of JAOWBC010000001.1, forward strand.
GCAGAGAGTGGGCCGAGGGGGAGAACAAAGGAAAAGAGCTGTCATGTGAGAACAGGGTGGTGGTGGTGATGGCAGTGGCAGTGGATGAAGAGAGTTTGCCCATTAGCAGTCTCTGTCGCCTATCTCTCTCCTACTCCCCTGAACGTCTCTCCTCCTCTTGTTGTCTTTCTTTCTCTGTGGCTACCTACAGTACACACCTTACTGTACCCCGTTGCAGCTCTACGTCTGTGCTTCCACTCTGAGGGAATCTCAACCACAGCTGTCACGATCGTGCTTCACAACCGCCAACAAAGCTTCCAAAAGAAAACCCCCCAAAGTAGTACACTACTTTTGTTTACCTCCCCGAAAAAACCCACACATGTACAGAGATACAAGCTGCGCTCGTTTTGTTTTTATCAAGCACCATTCTAAGTAGTTGGGTCCTCCTGAAGAAGCCTGGAGAACTAGAGGCAGACATGCTGTTCTCTTCCCGCCCAGCGCCTCCAGGCTGCACCGAGGCAGTGCAGGAATACACGCGCCATTAGATACTGTTTACCTTTCAGTTTGGGTGATATTGAATACATTAGCCGATTGAACCTCATAAGAAACACAGGCGAGTGACAAGGCCCAATCGTCTTTGCGACTACCATGGTAACTGAGATTACAGGCTAACAAAGAGCAGACAGGGGGAAAAAATATTTAAAACCCGAATAGTGATACATAAATTAATTAAAGGACAAAAAAACAAGTGGAGAATTAAAGTTGGAACATCTGTCAGCGACTTAGCTTCCCAACGTAATACCAGTGTTAGAACATTTATACCCTTGAAGTTAATGATCCCCTCTTTAATTGACAGTCAAGGAAAACTGGCTGCGGCAGCATCCTGCCGAGACGCCGATAAGAGGCCCCCTTTCCCCCCCTCCCAAAAATAAAATAAAAAAAACAGTTTAAAGAACCTTGGCACTAATCCCTATTGTCATCCCAGCGCAGCAGAAGGACTTACAAACACAGATAACTCCGCCGAAGCTGTCTATTTCTCAGGAGTTATGGGGACAGCCGAGCCGCCGCGCGCCTCGAATCAGTCACTCAGATTAGCCCAATCCCTCTGTGCTGTCAGTCAGCCGAGACAGTAGCCTGTCACCACATTTACATGAGTCCATCTCATATGTGACAATGCCCCCTATATATGACAATGGCTGCGAGGAAGGGGTCCACTCGCTGGCAGATAGCGGGTGTACTGTATGGCAGACTGGCTGTTGTTGGATTAAGCTCATGGTGCGCGCTGTGCTCGTGTCTTCACTGACACTCCGACAACAAGTTTAAGGAGTCTTAACCATCGCTGTTTTTCCATAGTGGAGAGAATGTGGGAGATGTATGTCAGATGAAACACACACCTACACTGACAAACACAGATACACGCTCACACACATATACAGGGATAAACTTCAAAAAACTTGGAAGTACAGAATGACTATTAGCTTGCATAGTTTATGTCTTTCCAAAGTTGGCATGACTTTAATCCACCTACTTCACTTAACATGATGAAGCACAAAGAATAAAAGGAAAAACAACATAAAATTAAGTACAGCCTATAGAAAACATCTGGATCAGCCTTCATTGTAAAAAAACACAAGTATGGCAGAGATTAAAAGGCCAACCTTAAAACAAATCTTTTAAAGAAAAAGAGTAGATAAGGCACAAACTTTGAGGTGTCAAATTATTGAGGGATTAGTTCCTGCAGAGTGTGAGTTTGTACTTTTAAATTAATGTGTGTTACTTGACGGCACCTGAGAGCTCACAGTGTGCTTTTTATGCTTCTGTGGCTCACTCCACTTCAAACAGTCCCGCAACAAATGACAGTGGATGCCCTCTACATAACAGGGCCAGGGCAAGCATGACACAGGGGTTGACAACTGAACCCTCAAACTCCCTAACCCCTACCCTTGCCATGGCACACGCACACACACACACACAAACAGCCTGGAAAACAGCCCTGACATGACCGCTCAGCAGCCCTTCCTAACCCCTCCTTGTGTTTTTTCTCTCTCCATCTCACTGGAGACAACCCTCAATTCAGGACCGTTTTAGCCAGGCAAGTGGATGTGACCCGCTGCCCCCCAGTCAGGCTCATCTGAATAAACAGAGCTGAAGAAACAGGCAGAGGAGGGAAAATCTGCCTACATTATGATAGGAAGAGAGAAGATGGGATTCAGCCAAGGGGCTCCTTTCTTTATGCACGTTTGATCAAGTGCTTGACAGCGCCGGTGGATGGAATTACGGACTGTTGAACAAAAAGTTGTGGTGTGAGTGTAAGTGTGCATGTGTGAGTGTGTGTGTGCTGTTCAGTCTGGACAGCTGGCTTTCTGGGCCTGACAGTGTTAGGCTTGTGACAAGCCTGCCGCGCCACACCACCACATTCAACCCGCCCACCAGCCTTCGCAGTTCATCACTCAGGACGGCCGAGGGAAGTGCCGTGAGAAGAGGTCAGACGTGGAGGAAAAACGTGGGAGGAGAGAGGAGAAGAGGATGAAGAGGAAGAGGAAGGAGGGAGGGCCGGTCAGGGGTTAAGTGTAGAGAAGACAGCGATGAAAGGCAACTGTCATGCACCAGTGCTCGCCCAGGAGCACCTGTCTCGAGAAGAACATGCAAAGTGTGCCGGTCACGTCCTGACAATACCCCCACTTTTCGACACACACACACATAGATCAACACACATACAAGCTCACAGGAAAGGGCTGATGCTCCAACGTTGGAAAGGCATCGCCTGTCTGACAGCATGCCAGTCAAGCTGTCGTTGGCTCCTTCGCATATGCAAGGAAAAGTTAGGCTGATGAAGAAAAAACACACGGGGGGCTCAGAGGAAAAATCACTGAGACATGAACAGACCACCTGAAGTGAAGAGACACTTCTCAAAGACTTGATGCAGAGTAAATGCTGGAACGAACAGTACAAAAAGCTCCATGAAAGCAAATCCAGGAACCAGGACACCTACTCCAGACTGCAAGTTGGTGTGGTTACTTAAAACCCTCATCGTACCTACTGGGGTCCCTGTACACCCCAGAAAAACATTTTGTGTCCGGTTTCACAGATGATTTTGTATGGCATTCCAATGAGTTCCTAAGAACTTCATATCATTATTTTATATACATTTTTATTTATAGTTTTACAACTGTAATTCCAAAAAAAGGACAGTGTCTATATCCTAACTAAGACAGATAGCAAATAGCATGCTAATTTGTTAAGACATATATTCAATTGAAAACTGAAAAATATATAATAAGTTATGTTCAAAGTGATAAATGTTTGTTAATAGACAGTGTCCCAACTTTCTTGGAATCCTAATAATTCAATTGTATTGGATTATATTTAATAGATAAAACAGAATTATGGGTGCTTATTTAAACTATCAGGCTGATAGGAGCAGTTCTCCCCTAGTATCCAAGTCTGTTGTACTTTAAATATATGGGCAGGATGAGGGTTAAGGCCTCAGGTGAAAGCAGTTATACAAAGCACATGATGCTACATGGACTAAACATTATTTTACAAAAGGCTATTTTCTATTAGACAGTACAAGAAAATTATGTAGAAATTTTGATTAATTGCAAAATGTATTTGTTAAGCTTTTGAGCATTTTCACTTTTGGCAACACCAACATGTTTGCTAACTCAACAACTTACCAAACAGAACACCTACGAATTGCTATCATGCCTTTCCCATAAAGTAGCACAGCACTATATTACAAAATAACACAATGTTTGTTTTTACAAGCAGAGACTACCTGTGGTATTGTTTGATGGTGGTTAGCAGGGGAAGCCAAGTGTACCTCCAGCTGGCTAAGCTAATTGCAATGCTAAAACCTGGCAGCAGCTAAAAGGAGGCACTTCGTATGTTCAGCCTCTACAAAGCAACACGCTGAATGCCAGGTATTTTAACGCACTTTCATTGCTCATGTTTATGGAAAAAAGCTTATGATGTACAAATTAACAGTTACTATTTACAGTGCCTTGTGAACCTGGACTCCTGCAGCTTTTGTGAATGAAGGGTTTTGGACTTTCCATTAAAACCAGATGTTGGGCAACACCATAGCAGTAGGCACTTTTAGTTTATTGGAAAGGTGAGTCATTACAAAGGAAAATAAATTCACAAATAAACAACCAGAAGACTGTTCTGTCCTGTGCAGGTGGCTTAGCACTGTGAAATCATTTTTTACTGGAAACTAAATTTAGCAGCAACCAGGGCAGCTCAGAAGTATTCTGGGGTAGCATTGATTATAAATGACATTTTTGTGTTGGAGGTTTCGACTGAATAAGTCTGATGCAATATAACCTCTGTATCTGTTAATCTCTCCTATATCCATGATGCTCAACAAGCTTATTGAATTTTTTTTTTTTATCACTATGTGTTATGTTCTCTTAGCATTCACACAAGAGCAGCCTCAACACTCACTCAAAGACAGCCATACCTCACGCTTATATCCGTCAACCTACACAAACCCCACACACACACATACACACACCAGCAGAATGCCAAACAAACAGAAATGGAACATAATGACTCGGCCGGATCATAGCCTCGAGTGGCTAATGAACCCCCTGGAGACTGGAGCCTGTGTACGAGTTGAGAGGGTCATTCCCATGTTTATTCAGCACCAGTCCAATGAGCCACCACCATCTATTGATCGAACTGATTATTCTATGTCTCTCTTGTGACAGGACACATGCATGACAGATGAACCCTACTTGGGCAGGTCACATTCGATGTAATCTCATTGAATCTGACGGCTGATCTGGTCGGCCCGTTTGCATGATCCACATCGCGGCCTTGTTTGCGAATACGCTGACATCTGTGGCTAATGCTTCAACACTAATATGAGGTGCTCGGTAGGGGCTGTCAGACACGTAAGCTGTCAAGGGCTGTTTGGACAATCCCAGTGACTGCTTCCATAGGAAAAAGCCATTTGGGTGGTAAATGCTAAACACCACAATGTACCCAAGTGAAGGCACCTGAAGCAGTGTGTCAGTAGGAGAATATATTGAAATGTTTTGAAGCAGTTATGCTTCAGTATGAATTTGTTTTTAATGAGAACAAGAGGCCTGTTTTCAACAAGACATGCCAATGGCAATTGACTTTTTTTTTTAACACAAATATAGATTTTTAATGTTTTTTAAGGCTTTTGGTACCAAGCAGGTGATCATTTTGGACAATGAATGCCACAGTATAAGACCTTATTTCTGTTACCTCCTGGATATATGTCTTGTTCAATATAATACAATTGCTTTCCGATCTGCGACTGGTCCACCAAATGCATTCAACAATATTTGGACTTCCATAACAACTGTGCTGTGTTTATATGTCTGATTTTTCTCCTCTGGGAGAACTCTTTGCATATTACTTCATGAAATATAGCAGCCAGCCAGTCGGGGAGATGGAGGAGGCCTTTACAGACACCCCTTTCAATAACTGTATGACTCACTATGGTGTTCAATCCCCAAGCCACACTAAGGCTATCTCTGGTTTTCCATTTATATGTTTAGTAAGATCACAGGTCCTCTCAGGCACATATGGGACTCTGTAACAGGCCATCTTAGCCATGTACCCTGAGACAATGCAGGCGGGGCCGTAAAAGTTGATATCCTTCCAGATGCAAACCAAATGTAGACATCATACACCTTTAAAATGTCATGCATTCAACACAGACCGCTATAAAAAAGGTGGTAGGAAGTGAGGAAATGACATGCAGTGTTTCTCGTACTGGTCATAAGAAGCTTAACCAACACCTAATATGGCTGTTAACCACTGTCATCATCATCAGAGAACCATCTCACAGGTAATAAAGGCTTACTCTGTTCATCATTTTAGCTCACTTTTCTTAAAATATCACTAGCTGTACATAATCAGTGATACATTTATACATACATTAATACATTTACTCAAAAACATTCCTCAAAACTAAACTAAACAATAAAATAAATATAAGATTATTATTATTATTATTATTATTATGTAATACATATCTATCTATATACATATTTTTTTTAACTCTAGCACAAGGTA
>JAOWBC010000001.1:23462008-23476857 GCA_028566105.1 Hypoplectrus providencianus
TCTGGGGTTCTGTGAACAATCATAAAGTACAGGCCTCTTTACATGGAAACAAGCCAATTATGCTCATCAACAATGCCAGGCTCTAAAACAGGCACCTCTCCTCTCATGTCTGACCTGTGGGGTTCAGCATGAGGCAAGGTCATCCCTGTACTCTGATGTGGTATCATATGGGATGGAGAAGGAAAAAATCACTTTGAACTTGTTCTGTCATCATATAGCCCTCTCTACTGGTCTGGCCAACGTGCTTGTGCTCATGATGGGGGTATGTTTTCTGTTATTGTGCATTGCATCAGATCCGGATGACCCTTTGACAAGGCTCCTTTTTGTGATATAATGAGCGGGGGAAGAATAGAGGATGAGAAGTGCACGGTGCCAGAACGTACTGCAGCACAGTAAAGGAAGACAGAGACCATTGTGTTGTGTGTGTATTAAAACCAGAGCCCGTAGCCCTGCAATCATCTCTCCCCTATTCTCCAAACTATTGTATGGGCTGAAAAATCTGAAATACAAGAGACAGGCCTCTTTGTGAATTATGATATCTATCCGATGCAGGAGTTTCTGTTGGGCCACCTAGATTTTATTATTACTTTATCAAGTTAAGCTGTGGTTTTTGTATGAAAGAGGAAGCAAACTACTGAGAAAATCCAAAACAATACAGTCAAGCTTTGTCCTGCACCACACGGGACCTCTGGTGAAGGTACTGTTAGGAATTGTAAACAAGATTTTTTACTCACCACAACTCCGGCCAGGGACCATCCTCAGCATATTGTGCTGCTTCGGTGAAGACAAGCTCTTTTTTGATTTTTATTTATATTGAATGAGCATATGGAGCAAGTATGTGCTTGCTAACCTTTAATGCTCAGCCCTAGGAAACTGTTATTTGTCAGTGCTATAAAGCAGATTGCTGCCCAGTGGTTTCAATTAACATCAAAGAACTCTTCGCAGGCAGTAATAGTTATATCAAAACCTGAAATGTATTATTTAGGTTATGTGCTGTAGTCCTCCAAACGATTATGTCCTCGTTCAGAAGACTGGCTTTCTTTTCTTGCTGACTTTTTCCATTCCATACACTCCACCGCCTTGCCTTGTTTCTTTGAAGCACCCCCACATCACTCCTGTACAGTCTCTTTGTAGCACCAGGGTACCTGTGTGGCTCACACCCGGTGGCCTATTAGCTACAGGGCATAAAAGGAGGCACCACCACAGCAATGGAGAAGATTTAAAGTGGGCAGATTTTGAAAGATTTGTGAAATTATCCCAGTTTCTTGCTACTAATCTCTCACTGGAGCCACATATAATGTATCTACTGACGGTGCTGGTATTTGTACCAACGTAAAATGTGCAAAATGGAGAATGTGTAAAGATATTTGTTATTTTGAATAATTTATTTTGATATATATATATATATATATATTGCATATAGGTAAAATAATTTCCTGGCTGCAATGACAATGCTGAACACAGGTTATCTCCCAATATATCTAATATGTCGTATCAAGTATTCAACAGTAGATCATCTGAAGCCTAAATGGTGAGGTACCACACTATTAATAGGCCTTCAGCCGTAGACATGGTACATAATCAGTAAAAATCATGTGAATTGTTTTAGATCTAAATCATTTCTGTGGCTCAGCTTGTAACAGCTTTTCTGATGAGCTGACACTCTGGTATTCAAAAACAGGTCTGAAATATTGTATTAAAGGTGATAGAAAGAGAAAAGTTGTGAAAATGAAATCCAAATGTTAATAGAAATGCACTGTTTGTATAATAAATAAAAATGTGATAATAATATGAAATGTGCATGTCACAACAGAGGCACAGTAGGTTTTGTTGTTCTTATGATTTGGGTCAATTGTATCACTATTAGAGAACATATATGAACTCTCACTTAATGTTTTTCTTGTGGCATGCTCAAGTTTAAAGTGAAAGTTGAAGTCAGATTTTTTTGAGAATTTTCACAGTTTTTGTGGTATGTTATTAATGAAAGAATAAATTCAATTCAGTTCACTTTTTTTGCCAGTATAATGCCGAGTGACAGCAGGATGAAGGGAGTTTTTATGGCCCATGTGCAAAATGCAGTTTTTACAATTTAAACCAGGGTGCCTTTCTCCTTACTTTTCTTTTGGAACATACCTGTGTTTGACCTGTGTTTTTGTTAACTGAGTGCCCCAGACTGGATCAGCAATTTTTTTTTAAACTTCAGTTTGCAGTCCTACTGGGACAGAAGTGCCAGACCTGAGTAGCACCTGCTGTCTAGCTAATATAACTACCTTTCTTTAATTCCCAGTGAAAATAATTGTTTCTCGCCACAATGAAAGCTCCTCAGGGACAGAAGTTATTTATTGCCTCTCGCCCTTAGCCGGAGTATCGTTAAAACTCTTGCAACCCCATGGCCGATCCTTAAAGTGCACAGAGGGGCCTTTAAAATGGCTTAAAAAGCACATACACCATTCAATACATGTTGATCAAGCCTCAATAAATGATTGTATAGCACCACAGGAAAGAGCCCTTTGGTTAGCGAACAGAAAGAGCGTGCAGCCTTAGTCTAAGATGTGGTACACCTCCTCGCCTGGGATCACTTCCAGACACGGAAAATGAGGAAGCGCTTTGCTATTGCTGTGATTTCAATACCATGATCACTGAGCACTTTTATAAGAAACCCATTAAAAGTGAGGTTTTGACATACAAAAGAGCCCCTTTTTAAATCTCACGAACAATGTCAGACTGAAAGACGTTATAAAAACTCTATACGGGAGCATACATCCTCTGTGTGTGTCCTTGCCTCAAGCACCATCAGGAGGGAATATCTTTTTGTCGAGCCTGGGATGATGACCCGTTTCCTGGAGAAGCCTGCACCCTATCGCTCAGCACCATGCTGCAGATTAATCGCACATTTGTTCAGCGTGATACAATCACCCTGGACCGGACTTAACTTTTAACAAAGACGCCTGCCTGAAATATGCTGATTTGTCAAAATACTCCATGATCTAAGAAAATAAGTCGTTCTGAATAGGACCAGCTGAGGTGGACACAATGGCCCAGTGTGACCCCTCGCTCCACCTGCTCTTGACAGTGTTTATAAAGTGCCAACTCCTCTCATTAGCGCTCCTATTACCCCAGAGTTATAGCAGCCCCGCAGATCAAACGCAGGCTGAGTGAACAATGGCTGAAATGGCATTAATATTATATGTAAGAGTTCAACAAATATTGGGAGGGATCTCTTTGATGGGGACTGTTTTACATTAGAGACTTTTTATTAGGTCTTTTCTGGTCTTTAATGTGCATGTTTTCCCCTTGAGTCAGTGTTACCACGTTTAGGTCTTGTTGTGTGACCACTCGCAGCAGAAGACGCACATAAGGAGCACATACGACACATTGTTAGTTACACACCCGGGAAATGTATTGGTAGTACTTTGGGAAAACAAGAATCAAGGCCTTTTGATGTTCAAATTAAAATCCCCCTCTGGGTTCATAAAAATCTATTCTGTTTTATTCTTTTTCACTGGTGCATTGATGCTACACACACATTTATTGAATGAATCTGTTACTAATAAATGTTAAAAGTGCATGCTGATGAATGTGAAACTGATTCAAGTTTGGCAAGTGATCAAGAATTCATCAGACAAGCTCAAACTGTACCCAAACCCGCCAGTCTGACCACTGACATGAACACTGAAAAGTGTTTATTTTTCCATGCACATTTCTCCTCATTTCCAAATGAGTTGACATTACGGAGCGTGCCGATGGTGACAGGTACATTTAACACTGCTGAAAAGTTTAAATCACACCCAACATCCCATATACAGGACTTGTTACGGTCTCCTGGAGGCCGCCTTCATGTCTAATTACTGTACAGTCAACTGAATGGCAGCGTGGTTTATAGTGGGACATGGGCAGTTTGTACTCCTCTTCACAGCCCACCCTCAAAGGTTCATAACAAAATTGGTTAGAAAGTGTGTAACATAAATTCTGTCTCTTTCAGTTTGCTTCTCATTTATACGTCGTTTTTCCCCCCATTTTTTTTTTCGAAGGGATAGAGGTGAACTACAAGACATAAGTGCAAATGGCTATATTTGAAAAATAGCCGTCATCGCTGCAAAGATGAACTATTTTCATTCAGCAATAAACTGTTCAACCCCTGGTTACACTTGGTCAAATCATTTTTCAAGCCATTTTTCCATTCAGTCAACTGTCCCAGCAGAGATGTCTCTTGCCGCCGCTATAGATTTATGGAGGAGGGTGGGGTGGGTGTGGGGGGTCAGATCAGATGTAATGTAGCTTTAATTCTCTGAGCAGTATTGAAAATCTACTGGACGCAGTGCCACATGTGTTTGCATGTCTGTTATGTTTGGCCAGAAACTGACAGCAGCTTCTGGTTATCCAGAACCCATTAGATGCTTTGATCCCGAATGGGCCTTGTTTCCATTTGCTGAAAATAGTGTTCTGTATTTGTGCTGCGGTACATGGATCGGACCTCTGTGATTTGTTCCTCCGTGTTAAGTATAATGTCTTGCAAGATGACTCTAAGACACACAAGATTGCCATCATCTTTAACATCCCTCTGCATGCTTTCACTCTCAGTATTACCCTCATCAATAACTGATTGCACTGATGAAATATGAGCATTAGTCTCTGTGGGAGTTTCTGAGGATTGTAGGATCATTTAAAGTGCCTGTCAATTGTTGATCGCTCTGAGGCTAAGATTCACCATGCTGTGTGTAACAGCTAATGTTTAGTTGATGTCACAGTGTCAGACTAGCATCCTGACCTCTGAAAGCCTGCACACCATTCATCACAGAAGTACCACACACCTAGAGCTAATACTTTCCATGCACATCTGACACAAAAGCAGCCCTGAGCCCTAGTTTGAAGCCGTTGAACAATTCTGCAAATTATGTTGTTTTGTGGTGTATGGTTGAGGCAAATTAATAGAGAATGTGGACTGCCTGTGTACAATATAGGCTGAGGACAAGTAACTGACAATGTATTAAAAAAAAAAAAAAAAAAGCCCCACAGCTTTCTTACACATGTAGATCATATATGTCACAGAGCCAAGTCCCCATTTCAACACCGTGTCAAAGGCGTCTCTGGACCGCATCCCGAGCTCTTTGCTTGTTTGTCTTTTGTAAAAAAGGACAACTACCCCGGCAGTGCCAAAGCACCCCAGGCTCTTTGATATGTGAAAGCCTAACAGTGGGACTGCTCCCTGCTCAGCTGGTACGCAGATGTGTGTGTATGTGAGAGAGCGAGTGTGTAGGGGGAGCCCGCTGTCTGAACCGAACACAGATTAGTGACTCCTTTTTTTTATTCCTAATAAATAAACCCCAGTGCATGCTGGGGTATGTGTGAGGGGAAAATAACATGCCACTAGCCAATCAGAAGCAGGTGGTAGGGCTTGGTGGCTTCAGAGCCTGCAGCTCTTATCATAAAACAACTGCACTTTTAACTTTAATTGTACTTGTGGATAGATTTTGAGGTTTGGGTTAGAAGTGTTTTATTACTTCGGACTGGAATCAAAGCAACAGAAATGTAATTATGTTAAAAGCAGGCAACAATTTTGTTGTAATGGATGGTGGCCAAGTTTCAGACTGAACTCACTGATAAGGGTCCTGCCACACACCAAAAGAGGGAAACAGAGGGTTTACTGTGTGGCGATGGCAAAGTACATTCACTGCAGAACAGTTCAGATCTGAGTATTTTAGGTATGAAAACTTATACTCGTACTCCACAAAGTCTCAGGGTGAATATAGTATTTGTTTCCTTAACTACATTCATCGAGCAGCCGCAGTTACAAATACCTGTTTTGGAGATCAGGACTGTAACATATGAGCATAGTACAACAATATGTTTTAGTGTATTTAGATGAAACAGTCTAAAAGAACACAAAGTACTTTAAATGAGCTCTGTCTTTACCTCGATTATAGTCAAAAGTTGTTGACACATAAAAGGCACTAGTAATAACATGCCAGTGATGTAATGTTGAATACCAGTGCATAAAGAGTACTTCTACTCTTGAAACTTTAAGTATAATTTACCTCTGTATTTAAGTGCAAGTTGGAAAGCAGCACATGTATTTGCAAAAGGTTACTTTAGCAAAGGACGTCAGTACTTCTTCACTACTGCTGTAAAGTGTTAAGTATATGGAACAGTGTTTTTTAAATGTTACACAGAAATTGAAAACATTTCTCTTCACTTTCCGCTTTTAATTTTTACACCATCAACATAAATTTTCCTTTTTTGGTAATGATTAATATTATTAATGTTGTCCATTAAAATGAACCAGAATAGTGTTTAATTCAAATTTCAGTTAGCCAGGAGACTACCACAACATTTATGTGATGAACTAATGTTTGGAATTTAAGTGTGGACATTATTTGAGATAGTATGCAAATTTATCTAGATCACATGAAAAATCACACTTTATATAAAAAGTCAGGTTTCTTCAGGTTTGGAACAGTTAAGCTTGAGTTAATGAATTGTTTTCAAAATTAAATATATAGTATAAAATGTACTCTACATATATATGCATATTTTTGGTATTCAACTAACAAAATACATGACCGTGTTCCTTATTTTAGACTTCTGCCACATAGAACCATGATTCCACCAGAAATCAAATAAAAAATGTTCAGTTGTGGGCATAAATTATTATCATTATTATTATTATTATTTAACATGAAGAAGTTAACGATTTAGCTCTCACATGTCTAATGGTTATAATGAACATTTTATTTCTAGTCTAACAATTAGTGTGCGTGCGTGCGTGCGTGCGTGCGTGCGTGCGTGCGTGCGTGTGTGTCCCTGTATGCCACATGTCAGTCGTCAGTTGGCGCACAAAGTAACAGCTGCACGGCAGGTGACGCTCCTGCTGGAGCGGTCAGAAACAAACATGTACAAACACACGGGCACTATTACTACTGCACATCCGACTTCCTCTACACTCCTCTAACTTTAAGACGCTGGCTGTTAATCCATAAGCCGTCTGTACAGCGAGCAGTTGAAATAGGCCATAGGTAGATCTCTGTGTGATGTTCTCGGCTGCAGTTCGGGGCTGATGGCCTCCAGTGGGCTTTTTCTCTGAACGTAGTGGGGGAGATTATGATGAAAGGAGCAGAGAATGAGATGACACACCCTGTCTCCATAATTCGCTGCTTCATCATGAACAGAGGCATTAAGCGCCCCCCTTTTTTTCTCTCCGGAGAATCGTACATGTCACACCGCACAGTGCCTCTATATGAGTCAGTCACCTCAGGTGTTTCGCACGCACATCAACGGAGGCATGGCATGTCGTCAGATTACTTCATCCACAGCATCTGAGATCACAGAGGAAAAAAATATGATTGATAATACTGAGCAATGATGCTTCACCTCATGGTGGAGTTTCCCAAAACCACTAAAAAAAGTGGGGAGGTAACTGTGGCCTTGATCTTCCAGCCGACAATTTCATTTTTTAAGATTTTAACAGATACTTTCAATGTTGCTTTGTTTGAAACAAAAGCTGTCCAACCCTGCCAGGAATCAAACTCTTGGGAAAAACTGACGCATGCTATATTTAGTCTCATTGCTACATTTTCACATCGGTTAACATGCTCTAATATAACGCCAAAGAGACGGGCTACGATCTGGCCCACGGGGCTCAAATTCGCACCCAAACCACATGTTGTTAGACTGGTGGTGAATTTACTTTAAAGTTTTGTTAGTCAACCTGTCATTATTTCATTCATGTAAATTATTTAATTACATGGTTGGCCCAAACCGATGACAAATGGCTAAATGGGAATGCCATGCTAAATGCTCCATGTCACGTCTTGCGTTAGTTTTACCCTAGAAACATAGAAGAGAAAAGAAGGCTTCAATAAATTTGCATGCATAAATGTAGTTTTAATGTAATGTATTTTAGTACATGTGCATGAACATGTCCATTGCCTCTGCATAGATTAAGATGCTCTAATTTTTTTTTTAATGTGTCCCTATTTTGACCTCTCCTATTTGACCCCAGTTTCACACACTATAAATTGACAGACAATTAAATAAAAAAAAGAGTCACAAGAAAAGCAGCAATCCAAATGCTGAACCACAAAAAACATCAGACTGCCATTTTGGGGCCTTTCCCATAACCCTTCGCTCTTGGTAATTAGTCAGCAATTGGAGATAAAGCGTGTGATTGGGAGTGAAAACAACGTGGGGATCGCAGACTGTGGTTTGGAATGGCAAATTCCTCCGGGAGACACAAGTCTGTCACAGAAGGAAACGCTTGATTTAAAGGCGTTGATTCAGTAAATTACGCGCTCTTGAGAGGCAGCACAGAAGTTTTTAATTGCAAACATTAAATTACAGACTGAGAAATTGTGGCGTGTACTGTACAGTATGTATTTAGACAGACTTGCAGCTGTTGCTTTGGTCCTGATAAGTGTCAGCGTCATCAAGACATCGACTTTTGTGCATGGTGTGTGTTATCTAAATGTGTATGGGTAAACAATTTCTAGGTTGATATCATTCAAAACAAATATTAATGTCAGCTAATTCTTTCCATATATGAATTTTGCAAATGTTATGTAAATTATCCACTTCAACAAACAAACATCATCAGAAATAAATTTAAATTTAAGTTCTAATTAACAATACGTCTGTTTTTACTAGATATTTCTTTTGCTTGTTGATGTGTTTTAAATGTTACTCATCCTATTTTTTTTTTTTTTTTTTTTTTTAAAGAAATCTGTTTTTTCCTCTGAAGATTTTTTCCACAGCTGCATTATCATTTCATTATCACACTAAACCATTCTGGTTCCTCTGTATCTGGCACCTATTAGTTAGTGGCAACTTATTTGTTTTGTGCCGTTAGCATGTGGCATATAAGTGACTCACTTGTCCTTTGACCGCGCTGAATTTCTCTCCCATATGTACAAGTTGTGATATCCGGTCCACCCAAATGTCTACATAGTGTTTCTTTTTGGTTTTCAGTGTGGTTGTACTAATCTCCCAGTGGCACCAAACAGATTTGTGTGTCTATATCGGGCTCGGCGATGGTTACCGCTCAACTATGTTGATCACTTTGCGGAAGGATGTGTGTTTCTGTGTGTGTAAAAACCTTCCTGTAGCATAAGTGTGTATTTCACATGTGTGCTCCTGTGTGTAGTGTTGCACATGGGTGTGAATGACTCGATTGTGCGCACCCGAAACGTGTGCGTGTGACAAGTGTGTTGTGGGGGAGAAGTGCGTAATGTCAACAAACAGCAACAACAACAACAACAGTTACGCTGGCTGCCGCTGAGCCTCAGCTATGTTGTAATTAGAAGTGGATGAAAATGTGGGACAACAGTGCCTTTAACCATAACCAAACATTTCTCTCGGGCGGAGGATTACAGACAGAAACTGAACGCGGTCTGCTCTCCCCCTCTGCGTGCCACATGTCACCGCTCCTCTGGCCGCTGATCCTGGTCCTCTCTTCTGCCACCGGCCATTTGGGTCTGCACCCCAGATGTGTGATATGGTCACCTTCAACCACTCAAGTGACTCACCCTTTGTGTATACATGCATGCGAGTGTGTGTGAGCTGCAGCCCCATTATCCACCAGTCTGTGCTGCCTCCCACTGGTCGGGCATGATACTGACAGTCACACTTCGAGCTAAATACTCCTTTCAAAGACAAAGAACTAATAATGCAAGTATTTTGCATTCGTGTTGACCTGCTCTGGGTCAACTGCACTAACACAGCTCAGATGCCACTGAACTGCAATAAATCACTCGCATACTCCACATACTGAGCCTCAAGCGGTTGGAGCTCCAAGAAAGTTAAATAGATGCTAACAAGGAAGTGCAAATCCAATGTTGCCTCACATCTGTATTTTCCACTGTCAGAAAATGAATGATTTTTCACTGCAGCTCGGTTTAAAACAAGACCACCACATGCGTGAATGAGTTTTAGGCTCGGAGCTCTACCACCATGTCCTGGCATGGGGAACACATCTGAGAAAACTTGTAAACAGTCAACCATAATCATATGTACCCTGAACGGAGACATGATTAATCTAATCCCTGCCTGTCTGAAAATGCCAGAAAATGTCTCTCTCCTGGAAAGCAATCAAGACGGGCTCGCCCTGTGGATATACATTGCAATGGCTTTGAAAAGATAGAAGCTAAATAGTTTTATCCAATTTGCTGAGATGATCAGGTTACAGTGAAGGCATGCTGGTGTTTAACCCCGTCAAATGGGGATTATTGAGACCTGTTAACTGTTGCCCCCTTCTCTGTTTCCACTGCACATCTCAGGTTGACCTCTGTGCATCCTCTCGAAGACAGATATTGAGTTTAATTGGCTGCAATAAAACAACACAAAGCCTGCTTTGTTTTCCAAACACTCCTTCCAAATAAGAGAGTTGGCTGCCAGCATCCTCAGCGCTGCATGGGACTGGATCTCAGCAGGGAAACAAGGCTGCAAGTTCAACTTTGGGCCTGACCTTATGCATTCCTGTTCCCCATGTTTGGCCCTCCTCAGCCTCCAGCGGGGCTCAGTCAGGTGGGAGTGAGTCCCTCACTCTTACAGCAGCAGCAGCATGAGAGGGGTTTTGAATGCGGACAGAATGGTTTGCTCAGCAGCCTGTTGCTTCGGTTTGTTTGGAGCTGCGGTCCTCGCTGGAATATGTAACCAAATTCCTTTCCCTGTCCCACAATCGGAGTTTGCTGCCAGCTTCCCTGGCAATGAGGCCCTGAATTAGGGCCAGTCCTCCTGCTCATCCCACAAAGCCTTTCATGTTCCCAAACCGCAGCCTGAGCGAGGCGCCTCGGTTTCAACAGCAGCAGACCAGCATATGTTTGCCTAATTCCTGAGACATGATGACAGTGGTCTCCCAGCCACGAAAAGACAGCTTCAGTTTTTTTTTCTTCATCCTGCACTTTAATTATTATTTTCTGTTGTTGATGACTTCCAATAGTTACACACCACATGTTTTCTCATTACACATGTTTTTATTCCCTTTTTTTTATGAGCAACCCCTCCAACCCACACCCCTAAACTTTTTTTCCTCCCCCTCCTCCTCCTCCTAATCCACCTCGGTCACCCTTCTCTTCCCACAATGCTTTGCTAGCGCATGACCCTGCAACTGGAAAAAACCAAAGAGCAGCGGGGGAGGTTTTTCATTGCCCAGCAGGAGATGGAATTATGGTTAGTTATTACCCACAACTGCTAGGTGTAAGACAGGATCACAGAGCTGAGAGGTGGACACAGTCTTCCTGCCACAGGTCACAGCAGATTACCCAGAAGCAGGCCTGATCTCATAAAGACAGGGCGTCGGAGAGCAACACCCAGCGCTGCACCCAGCGATGCCCTCTTGAACTTGCATTCACACTCACTGGCGCCTACTATCAGAGCCTCTGGTTTCTCTGCTGTCTGGAGAGTTCCACTGATTTAATATTTTTATGAAAAGTGCAGCACTTTAATCACTGAATGCAATTAGGAATATGAATTTTTTGTTTTCACCACAGCGTCGAGAAGCGGCGGCCAGCTGGAGCAGGTAGGTGTTCACTGACTCTCTGCAGTGATGGAGGGTTGGCTGTTGCTGGAATCAAACTCGCAACCTTACAGCGCCCAGACTCAAGGCGTCATAAAAACAAAAAACAACACCCCGCGACATGCCGTGATCCCTCCTTGACCTTCTCTTCACATCCACTGGCGCCGTCAGAAGTGAACAGTGTTAGAGATTTTGTCTTTGGTGTCAGAGGAGGCTTTATTAATGGCGAGACGATCATAAAACCCACGAGAAGCTTAATGCCCACACAATCTACAGTGTAATCTCCAACCTCTGTCTTATTAAGCACAGAGTCTATTTGCTGGAGAGGTGAAACACGGAGCCACAAATCTGTTACAGAGCCAGAGAAGAGCTCTGTGCAGCCAAGAGAAATAAGCAGCAGAATCTTACTGAAAATAATCAGAATTTAGGGGCGCATAATGGTTTGCTTTGAAGGGGAAGGTATTCATATTTTCTGCTCTTTATTCCACTTATCAGTAGCCCTGCTCTCTCTACCCTCGGGCCAGTCTTTTGGGAGCTAAGACTCCTTGGCGCACATCAACTGCCTGTGGCTGTCATTGCATGTGTTTAGTTTCACCGCTAGTTTCCTATGGCTTACTGTGGCCCTGCTATCCTCTCAGATGGCGTGTGACACACACTTATCCCAGGCAAATCTGCGCGTCCCCTCCTGCCAAGTCAAACAACTCTCTGTATATTGCTGACGTCTAACTCAATATCTTTGGACTTTAAAAGACGTGTGCTTTTTTTTCTGCGTTTTCATGTACAAATCTGACCATAGTTTCAAATACTCAATCATTAAATTCTCAGCACTGCTTGCTGAAACATTCAAAGTTTATTTTATTCCTGCATGTACAGACAGCCACAATACATTTTTAGCAGCCGCGGCAGGAGCCGTGTGTATTTTAACGCGCTGGCCATATGTGGCACTCTGACCTCTTTCATAAACAGAACAGTCTGCAGTGCACCATGGGTCTGCTTCACCAGTTTGGGAAAAGGAAGAGAAGGGGGTGGTAGAGGGGCGCTTTGGGAGGGGTTCTGTTGGGGGAGTTTGAATGGGAGTCATGTTGGAGCCGTTCCCCTTTGAGGAAAGATGGGCAGCACTTGAAGCTGCACATTTAGCTGAGGTCCAGCTCATTCTTGTATTCGTTAAGCCAAAGACTTCATCCGTCTGTTTACCAGAAGGTTGACAGAATTAACTTGAAAAGGATTCCCTGTTCTTAAACTGTCAGGCAACATCCAGTCCTTCAGGCAAGTCCAAATATATTGGACTATTTCAAATCCAATCCTGCATCCTTTGTGCTTTGTAGTACAGTCTTGGATGCAGAACAGTGGCTAGGTAGAACAATTAGCTTTCCATGAATAAACAGCTCTTTCTCTCCAAAACAGATGATCACTCTCTGTGTTATGGGGTCTTTGATTGATGTGGGTGGCCAGAGTTGAATGCTAGTCACTCTAAGCGGGCCCTCGGGCCTTGGAGCCCTATCATTGCAAAGCCCCCCCCGTGGCGCTCTACCTGCAGGTATCAGGTGTTGTGAGAGCTTTCGTGGGGGGTGGGGTGGGGCAGGGTGGGGTGTAATTACACATGCATGTGAAGCAAAGGCCTCTGAGGGTAATGAGGTTTGGAGGATGCTGCCATCTCAGCGGGTGGTCCCTCCCTCCACTCTGACACCGATCCCCCTGCCTCTCTGTCTGCGGCTGCTCACGCGAGTCGCCCCGGTCCCCACGGTCCCCTCCTCTCCCCATGCTTGGACAATCGGATGGGCTTCAGTGGGGGCCTGGAAGTGGCGCCCACCCCAGTTGCTCCAGCCAAGTGGGCTCCCAGAGCTGCTTCCAGGCATTTCATCACATTACATCAGATCAAAAGCAATAAGCTAATTACAAACGACTGTGGGCATGCAAGCAGTAAATACAGAATCAACATAATTGATTTAATCCTCTCAATGCTAAGTGAAAAACTTATCAATGCCGGGGCCAAAATTACAGCCCTGTTTTCCAGGGCAACAGCGACAATTGGATGAATTAAAAAAAATCACATGAAGTTCATTCAACCAAAGTAAACTCTAGTGACGCCAGCGCAATTCATACAGAAACGCTTGGCTAAATGGGAAGGGAGAGACATGTAATTTTTGGCCTCGGCGTTGCGCCTAGGACACATTTAGACTTGTTTTGTTTGTTCATCTGTTTTCTTTTTGCCGTGAAGAGGGTTTTGTGTGCACGAGTTTCCTCCATCATTCATTGCGGCTGCAGTGAGGGGGGAAAGAGGATGTTTTATGCATGCCTCAATATGCATCTTAAAAGCAAAAGCATTAGGAATGATAGTGAAAATGCAAAGGGTTTTCATCAACGTTTACTTATTCATGATGCTCTGAGAAAAGCAACGTATTTTAGAGCAAATCCATGTTATCATTGGAGAAGCTCCCCCACAGAAGTCATTTTCCACCTGAGGACATGCGCTTTAATGACAGTTTGAGGTGGTGCCGCTGGAGCAGAGATACAGACTCCATGTTCACAACACATGCAATATCAAAGCGGAGAGGAGGAGGGGAGGTCTCCATAAAAACTTGTGCTGTATGATAAGGTTATGGTTTCTCTCTATCTTATCCTTTTTTAATCATCATTCTGGGATGAACATACAAATTGATTTTTTTATATATGTAATTCTATATATTTTTTTTTCCCCCTTAGCAGCCATGCGTTGCTTTTCTACTTTCCATTTGTCTTGCATGACTGGAAAGGTGTAGTCTGGCTTCAACACACATTTCATTTTTTTAATGCACTCTTTCAAAAAAAATAAATATTGTTATACCTAGTTTATCTTTTTTTTTTTTGAAAAAAAAGTTTGGAATAACTTCTGCAAAAAGAAAAAAAAAACTAAATTTAGCACATAAGAGTATTTTTATATTTTCTACTCTACACACCTCAACACAAGCCCACTGTGTCTACGCACCATACAATGCTGAACAGTGTTAGTGTGTGTGCGTGTGTTGGTGATAGGGGGAGAGCAATAATGTGTGTCAAATTGGCTTGCCCCCTTCCTTGTCTTTTGGCTCTTGCTCTGCGGTGGCAGCCCTCTCTCTGACCTCTCATATGTCACACGGCGCTCTTATCCAGCATTGTTTTCCTGGAAGATGTCGACCGTGGCCTGATCATGAACTATGAGCTCCCAACCTCACCAATATGCTGGGAGTTTGTAGTACAAGTAAGCCATCTAATGGACAACAATGGAAACAATGTTGGTGTCAAGCTTAATTCTATCTATCTATCTATCTATCTATCTATCTATCTATCTATCTATCTATCTATCTATCTATCTATCTATCTATCT
>JAOWBC010000001.1:23482959-23534069 GCA_028566105.1 Hypoplectrus providencianus
ACAAGCCACATATTCTAGAAACACAAGAAACATGTTTTGACGAAGACGATAAAATACATATTTATTTAGCAATTTCTTTAGCAGAAACATGTTTTGACGAAGACAATAAAATACATATTTATTTAGCAATTTCTGTAGCTTTTATTTTTTTTTTTTAATGTTGATTACTCTAAACATTTCCATAAGTATTGTTGGAAAACAATGCTTTATATGTTGTTTTTCAATTTTCCCCTGGTTGTATGCATTAAGTTCTTCCAAGAACTGTTTGTGGTTTGAATTTTGCTATGTATGCAAACATTGTTAATACAAAAATATTATAATCCCTCATAAAAGCTAGCTCCAAAGATCCCCTTTCCACTTCATAGCATTTAAAATACACTGTTAAAATACTTTATGATGTGACTTTAAGTTTACTGAATGAGAAGCAATTAGTCATTTTTGGTGCATTTCTTCCAGTCTGAGTCAAGAGCGTTTAATTAAGATGCTACACAGACATGGCACGTGTCCATTTTCCTCCACTGTCTTCAGGCCGGCGTCAGGCTTGCTAAAATTGATGTTGCAAAACTTCTCCCTAAACAATTTTATAAATCTTTTCTGTCAGCCAGGTTTGTGGTATTTGAATTGATATGCTCTCTGGAATCAGCTTCACCCAGCAGATTTATAACACATCGTTGGAATCAGTGGGGCTGGTGTAGTTTGCCAATAAAGGCCTGGAGGAGTGACCATGCTGCTTTTCAGTTATTTTGCAAAAGTGTTGAAGAAATATCCTTTGAAGACTTGAAGTGATAAGTTGTAAATCAGCGAGAAATACGCACTCTTAACCTGGGATCTATTACGTTTAAAAGCAACATCACGAAAAGGGAATTATCCATTTCATAGTGTTTTATTCCCAGACCGTTCTTGAGTTATTCAAATGAAGTTACCTGCAATATTAGGTTAAGTCTTCATGCTTTCTTTGTGATCACTCCTTTAAGGCATCCATCCATCCATCCAATTCAAAAATACAGTCAGGAAGATCAATCTTAGACTTTAGTTCATTCAAATACTAGATATCTCATTTCAGGATGAAACTGCAACATCTTGAATGCGACTCTTTACGGAAAACTCTGGAGCCGTGGTCCATATCTGACCTTGGGGATATGCTAACGCTGTGGCTTCGCGGAGATTTAACAGTTGTCATGAAAACATTAAATTGAGACCGCTGCATCTGGCAGTCAGACAACAATGCCGGTACATCACAGTGCTGCTTTTCAGTGCCAAGGAGTGGTGACTCATTTCTGATAAACATCTGCATCATAAAATAAAAGCGTGGCCTTGCTTGCGTCTCAGTAATGGTACAGTGAATATCAGTTATGCGAGCAAGCCATTTTTTTCACCGAATTATAGTTTATTCAAAGCATACATCTGCATTTGATACAAATATTGGGCACAGATTGAGTGAGCTCTGTCATGGTTTCCACTTTTTACATGGTATGATTAGTAAATTATCAGTATAATTACAGTATTTCTCTGTTACGCAGTTCCATAAACACTGCTTCCATTGTCTACAATAGCAATGAATCTGCTTGGATTTTATGATAAAGTTCATTTCTTCCAAACATCTGAGCAACATTAATTCTTACTAAACAAAATAAGTTGTTGGTCATGAAGCTGATCAGCATCTGTCCTTTGTCAGAGCATGGACCATGGATTCTATTCTTGATATTTGTGTGTTTTAAAGTCACATATGTCCTCTTACACTAGTCAGTTTAATCTGTCAAAGTAAGTGCCTACTTATTCTCCACCTGTAAAACAGTTGCATGATTTCTTATGTTGTTCAAATCTGAAGTTTGGGAAATTAACCTTGATGATGCGGGCAGGTACCAATCTCAAGAAGTAACTGCAAATTATAATAAAAGAAATTAAGTTGATGTGAGTTATGGATTTTCCAACCAAGCTACCTAGCTACTGCAAGCATTAGCTTCATTTTGCTGTCAAGATAGTCTTGAATTAACTGTTGAAATATTAAAAAGCAATAACTATGATTTTTAATAGATGCTTCACAGGCCATGTGTACAGCCATGTTGCTGAACTAGATGGATGTTACCCAAGTTTCAGGATTGGAATTTCAATTAAGTATAATCGGTTAAAGCATTAGCATGCATGAAAGAAACTATCACATAGCAGCTTGTGTTTTTAGAGCTTGACTCAAAGGAGACTTAATGCCGAGGGTGCTTGGCCTCTGCTGCTTTGCCATTTCATTTTGTTCTCCAGTTTTCTGAAAATGCATTGTTGAATTGCTCAAGTATCTGTTTAAGTCTGCATAGTTAAATTTTGTTTCGAACATCTTATTTTCATGCTCCCTTTACATTGCATATTCTAAACTTTAATCGCCCATTCTTTACTGGAACATGCTGTGGAAACAACAAAACCTGCAACTGTAAGTATTATAGCATACAGTTATTCATATAACAATTACCTATGTGCCATATACAACTACATACACCATGCACACTTGGTAATATTCTGTGGAGTTAGTTTCATTAAGGGGATAACAAAGTACAATAAAATCCCCATTCCACTTGATGTAAAAGGACAAAGATGGATTTCCCAGTGGAAATTAATGTGGCTTAGAGCATTAAAGGGACCCCTGGTGATTTTTTTCCAAATCAATTCTGACTACAAAAAAGTTAACTTGGATTGAGTGCATCTGCAGAAGTCAATAACATCACTTAAACACTGCTCGCTAGATGACGACTGAGCTGTAGAAGACATGAACTTAATCTCAAGTTGTCCCTTCTCGCGCCAATGTCTGTTCGGTTAAGTGGTAGACACAATTTAAAAAACTCTGCAAGCCAAGTGTTAATCAATAGCTTTCTCTCTGCTGTTTAATCACACGGCAATATTTTTAATTTGTTTGTTTGTTTGTTGCTCAGATACATTGCTGTATCTAGAATATTTATTTGCCCCAGAGGTTTCTCTTGCTTTGGTTTGAATCAGCGTTTTGCATCGTTAGCAGTCCCTGTGGAATTCTCTAATGACAGTCCCGATTTGGAGCTTTAATTCAGCGCTGTGCAGAAAAAAACCTCCTCCTCTCCTCAGCTGGCTGGTATGGAAAGCTGCCTCCAAAGCTGGCCAAAGCCATTGTTTTACAAGTGGAAACCCCAATGACAATTATGCCTTACTGGTTACGGTTTGGCCGAGTGAGATCGCAGAAGCCTTCTCCTCATGCTCCTTTTCTCTGACTGTGGCTTTCCACAGTTAAGGCGAAACAAACAAACAAACAGACGGACAAAGAGAGCAAAACTTGAACAAACCAGAGGGGATAACAACACCAAAGACACAACGACATGCCTTGGAGTTTCAAGGGCTGTCACTCCAGTGAGTCCTAGAGACCCGATAATGCACATAAATGGAGGATTAGTGGTCAACCTTGGAAACACATGTGCTGAAAGCAAAGGAAGTGGAGCAGAGAAGGAAGTTTGGCACGTGCAGCAGCTGTGTGGTTGTAGGCACTGCAGGGTTCTTTGATCTGCTGTACTCAGGTGTGACAGGGCTTTGGCAGGCAGCGAGCCTGGTGCAGGCTGAGGCGGAGGCTGGACGGGCCCAGATGGTCTCGGTGAGAGCGTGAGAAAGGGCACCTGCCATGGAGCAAAGAACAACTCAACAAAGTGCTGAAACATTTCCCAAAAACTTCTAAGGCGGCTTTAGCGCACGGACATGGTCAGCTTGGATCTAGAATTTTTTTAGAGCCTGTCTCAGACTCCTTTGTGCTCCAGATGGATTGGATTGAGAGCATGGACAGCACAAAGACGGTTTCAAGTACATTTAAAATATTGCATGGGATTGACGATGCAACTGACATTTTGTTAATTATCTTGATGTGGTGAGCTCCACCCATGACTTGTCGAAGTTGATTGCATTCACAATAATCCTTTTGCACAGTCTGCTAGTATTGCTGTGTAGATCTTTTATAAACCGGTACCACTATAAAGGGTGATTACCCCAGCATTAATGGTCCCAGGGCTGATTGCATCTCATATAGCAACTGTCATTGTGTTGACCCTTTCATCAGCAGCGATCAGCTAAGCTCCAAAGGAGCCAAATAGGCTGTGGTATAAAAAACATGATGCCATCATCAACTCAGCAAATTCACAGTTCGTCTGGTAACCCGTCTTAAGGTCTTTCAATAAATCAGTCCAAGTAAGGATTTATGAAAATGACTGAGTGAACTCAGAGGTCACAGGCGGTTTAATTTGATACTTGGCAGTAAATCCTCTAATTGTTTTTCAATGCGCCTTTACAGTTGTACAATAATACCGCAAGAATACTAGCTTGCATATCTGGATACATAAAAGGAAACAAAATATCATTTTTATGTGCTGTCTGCTGGACACACCTATGTATAATAAAACGTTGCAATTGATTTTGCTCTATAAAAATTGTCTGCAAAATAGGAAATTAGCCTGTTACCCCGATGCTTAATGAGTTGCATGTTTTTTAGGAATTCAAGTGAACCATTGCTGCCATTTTGTCATGATTTGGCGGGCTGTGTTTCAGTTCTGGGCTCTATTATTTCTTATGGGCTAATTAAGACATTAGCTATTATAGAAATTCCTCCACACTCTTTGTGGAGTCAAACCGTAGTCTTTCGACTTGTTCCAACTCCCCCGGTGCCTGGGCAGAGCTCAGGCCTGAGGTTTTCTCCCTCTGCAGCTGTGATTTCTGGAGCAGAGACAGGAGTTAGCAACCACTATGACCTTTCTGACCCCGTCAGTGTCCGCCTGACATGACAACTTGAGGATTCAGATGGGTAAAACGTTGAGTTTTTCTATGTATCATGAACAGCAAGGGCCCTCTCTCTCTGTTTCGGGCTTTCACTGCACCCCGACTGGAGTTTGTTAACTCTGTCATTTGCAGGGAGACTTTACAAAGGTCACTGTCTGTGTATTTTTCATTAACAACCCAGCGCCGCTCACTCCTCAGCTGGATAATGAGAACCATCGCCTCGGCAGATCTGGAGAAACATTTTTGGTGTCAGCAAATGTCGCAGCTTGATGGCATATAAATGTAATTTATCAGCGTGTTTATGTTGCCGATTTAGTAGGACATTTTTATGCCCCACTAGAGCAGGGATGCTGTGTCAGTGCATAATGACAATGTCACTTGCAATAACAGACAGATTTGGTATTTGTGGCGTCATCTCATAAAGCAGCTCTGCACAGTTTGTGAACTGTGACAACTTTATGATTGTATTTTTACTCTCTTTGGGATAACTTTTCAATATGAACATACTGAGAAAGAACTGAAAATAGACTGGACCTTTTGTTCTTTAACTATCCGTGTGCTCTATGTATATAGTATCCTCGTAGTACAAGGTTCTGCTGTGGAAACAATACATAAAACTCCTAATTTAAACAGTACCAACATGGAATGTGTCGGGCCGATATTCACAGGAGAGAGGTTCAAATGCCATTGGCTGTTTTAGAATAAGGTACTGCATTTGCTACATGCCCATAAAGATACTGTAATCTTCAAACAATACGAGGGATTGAACTTCTCCAGCTCTCACATCATGTCTGCGAGGGAAGGGACACTTTTATGGCAGCACTAAAAGAAGCTGGCTGAACTTCTTTGTTTGATCCTCCCAGGGAGTAGAAAAAAAGGGGCAACACTTTAATCAGTTCAATACCTTGTGTGTGTGAGTGTTTTTTTTTTTTTTTTTTTGTGCATGGACTTAACAGCACTGTCACAACGTAATTGTCAGACTAATTTTGCCTTTTAACCCAATTCCCTTCAGATGCAGAATTTTCCAAAGCCTTGTCTTCATCGTGTTTTGTAGACATGTCCCAAGTGTCGTGGGCCAAACTGCGTTGTCAATGACAATTATACAGACTGACGGCAACAAAGAGGGAGTAGACTCCTTAATAACTTGTAAACAAGTTGCAAGATGGAAAAGAATAGTACGAACTTCAGTTAGCCCCATGACGCTGCTGTAGTATTGGTTATTACTGATCAAAGGGTTTTTGGTATTGGATAACAGCCATGCTAGCAGTCCAGCCATTGGCAAGCCACCATGGAGGAGCTTGATAACGGAGCTCATTTGAATGTAGCCCTCTTGCTACAGAGGTTTTGCATGCCAGCTTATTCATGAGGTGTGCATTCTCTGTTGCGGCTGTCATTGCTGGTTGAGTGGACTCCCAACGGATGGCTGCCACTATATCAGAACCAGACCAGTCTGACAATTATCACTTTCTCATACGTTCTTTAAACTGGAAGGCACCACATAATCAAATAGGAACAAAAACTGGCCTATGAAGAAATAAAAAAAAAGGAGAGAGAGAGAAAAACTATGAACCCAGACATGGAGCGTGTGCAATAGCAGGCAGAATGATCATAAATCCTTTCTTTGGTTTGAGTCTAATCAACAAGACTTTTTTTCATTCGCTTGCTGTTGCCAGATTTGATTGATAAGTCAGCCATTTTTTCACGGATCGTTTCACTTCCAGTAAATATGTGCACAATCACGCTGCCTCACTGAAATGAGAAAAAGAAACATGATTTCTTTTTTGTTGTCAATCTTGTAAACCACAGCATTTGTATGTTGTCCAGTAATGACAATGTCAGACAGAACGAGCCCCAGAGGGCTTTCCGGGCTTGAGTTCTGAAGGCCACAAGCTGACGGATACATGTCGGAGAACAAGGCGGAGAGGAAGCCTCATCATGGCTTTGTGCAACCACCACCCGTGCCCCTCATAGCCAAGACTTCTTCAGTGACCGGATAGCATAACCTCAAGTGGATGACATATTCTGATGGCAGACACTCACAAAGAAACTATGTTTTTGTTCAAGGGTGTAGCTGCTATTGGTTTTATCACAGGCAAATCCACAGTGACTACAATCTATCAACCTCTAAATCTTTGCCATCAGTTCAAGCTGATGAAGTATGGTGAAATGCATTCCATGTGTCTGCTGTTTGAACTGGATTAAGGGATTATTGTTAGATGGTCATTAGAGTCAACCTGATGCCTGAATTTATGTTAGTGCTTTGATTTTTATTGAGTCCCAGTTGAACTTAGTTGTCTGTAATACATAAAGTAGTTGTCACCAGTACAGGTCTGCTTAGGGCTAAGATTTTAACTCCCAATTTGACTTAATTCCTGTAGTTTTGGCCAAGCTAGTAGCATGGTTCCAAAGATGGAAATGTCTGTTGGTCATTCAGTCAGACAGTCTTTGGTCCAACCTTTTGCCCAAGACCAAAATATTTCATCAGCAACTTGCCATGAAATGTGGTACAGACATTAAGACTGTGGTTTTGCTGATCCTCTCACTGGTCCCCATTTGTTAACACAACCAATAAACTGGTGACGTCACCTGATGTCATCTGGGACATTTTTGCAAGTTGGAAATAGTGCTAGGTACTTTGATCGGATAAGACTTGGCAACACAATGCAACATTGTTCAGTGTAAATTATGCTGCCATTTCTTTCCTACATGAACCATTGCCGGAATTACCACTATTTCTGCTTTGTTACTGTTTTGGCAATCCCAGTTACAGAAAACTACATGCCATCATGTTTGGATTCATACCATCATCTGAAGGTGCACAAATCTCTGTGAATGTTACCACATTTCTACTGCTATGACACGACTACATCTGCCAACAGATTTTGCTGTTATTTAATGGCAACAGATTGAAAATATCCTGAAATAAGTACATACTGTTGCAGATGTGTATACAGTCTGAACTCAGGCTGTGTCCACTCTGCCATTACATTTGTTTTACTTAAATGCAAATATCAGTAAATGAAATCAATCAAATGTTATATTTTAAAAACAAGGCATTCATTTGCCTTTTCTGAGTAATACTATTATAAATATTTCCAAGTTTTTAAGAGAGGGTCTGACTGGATCTTAATTGAACATGGAAACAGCGTCTCTATCTGGCCTTACACTATATAGCTTTGTTGCAGGTTTTCTTGTCCAAATGGGACCATATTTCACCAGGGATGCTCTGTCACTGTCCAACCAATGTTTGCTGGATACTTTTGAATTTTTTCCTCACTTCTTTCTTGAAAAAAAAGTCACAAACAAAGCCTCTGATGGAGCAAGAACTGTCAAAGTTTCCTCCGAGACAACACACCGATCCACTCTGGCCCGGTGCGGATTATACCTGTGTCAAAATGCTCGACACATCTTCACAAGCCCTTCACAAGTGCAAGCTCTGCATAACAGTGAGATTTCAAAGAGTTACACCAGGAGCTGTGATAGTACACACGACTGCCTGTGTAAGTGATGAATCCTTACAAAGAGGCCCTCAGCGTCCCAGGAGATGTCCTCATGTTTGCAGAGAGAGGTAACACAGAGGACAAACCATTGCAGATACTGCAACTGGCTCTCTAATGTATATTTATAGCTCTTCACTTCCATTTAAAAAAGTTTAAAAATCTATCTAAGAATGCTAAATATATTTGATCTCCACCTGAGCATAATGCAAACAGATAATTGTGTTTACTTTTTTCTGCCTATTGATATGTACACACGGTTTACCTTATGAATATAACAGACAGTATCAAAGATAAGTCTGTTACTACAAGAACGTTTTGTGACTGCTCTCTAGTCTACAATTTGTCAGTGTGATATTTATATTCCCTTTCATATCTTTGCTGGTGCTAATGGCTTATGGGCCAGTAAACAGGAAAATCACACAGTGAAAGCTCATATAAGAATAGATCTATTGGGTTTGCTATTTATTTCCTTTTCACTGTCTCTGTTTATCTGTTTTTTTCTTCTTTATAATGATGGTCTAACAACTGGAAATAGTCTACAGGTGGGTTCAATTAAAGGTTAGCTAGCCTGTCTAACTTTATTGAAGTCAAAGCTGTAGAGGGTTGATCCATTAACACTTAAAATATAAAGCTTAAAGCTTTTTCCAAACATCAGTGCTGCTGCCACTCTGTCTGTCTCCTCCTGTTTGAAGATAAAATCAACTTGAGCTTATTTCAAGCACATTCTGAGTCATAATACATTTTACACACACATTAATAATTGATAAAGAAAAGCAAGCAAAGAGGTTAAAGTCATAACAGCCATTAAAATGTAATAGAGGACAGTATGGAGTCGGTTTAACACTGACAGCTGATCAGTCGCGCTCCTTCTCTGGAGTTTGATCCGCTCTCCGCTGCATGCTAGTCAATCATCAGGAACAATAAACCCAGGTTGCTGCGGGCGTGACGGCGTGGAGAGCGGAGAGGAGCACGGTGGCTACTCGTCAGACTAATTAACCATACAGACAGGGCCCAGCGCCATAACCCAAGACAATTCCAATCTGAGGGGCTGTAATTGAAGTGACAAGTTAATTACAGGCTGATATTATCGTGCGTTCCTTGTAACACCCCTCTGTAACCCCCTCCCCTCTTCTTCCTTTCCTCCTGTCTCAGTCTCCTTTCCGACCTGCTTTAACTTCCATCCTCCGATGTGTTAATTAACAACGGTAGCCCAACAGGTTTGGAGCCGGCGCGCATGCCCTCCTATACCCCTGACCTTTTCACCTGTGCCGGATGTATAATTAAACGGAAATAAGTCCACTTTGTCTCATTTTCATTTACAACATTTATGAGCTGCACTTTGTAGACTCGAAACTCCCACCAGCCATGGCGGCAGCACCACCGCCACAGGCCCCTCGGCTCAGCCCTCTCCACCCGATCCCACCCAGCACCTCTGCGCACCTCTGTAATTAGCGTTAGCATCTTCTTTAAACAAGCTACATAAAGTTTAGTGGCAGGATTAAATCAGATCATTACCATAATATGGCTGTGCAATTTGCCCCTATCTCTCTGCTTTTCCGCCACATCAAAGCCCGGCGGAGCACTGGTGTAATTGGGCCATGCCGCCTTGTCAAGATGATTCAGCCTGATGGCTGCTCCTCTCCCTGAAAAACCTCCTGGGCATGATAATTAATGGAGAAGAAAGTCAAGTCAACTGGAAGAGAAGAAGAAGGAGGAGAGAAAAGGAATAAAAAAAAAACTTTGGACAGCTCCACATGAATATTTCACACCTCTGACTTATTCAAAATTAACATTATCAATTTGATGTATAATGGATATTAACTTTGTCAACGCTGTTTCCTTTTAATCCAGCTATGTTTTTCATGATGTTCCTCAATCCTTCGTACTGCTGTGACCTTATGAGTGGTTCTAATGATGTAAGAGAAGTGAAATCAAAGTTTGTTTGGCTCATTGTATCCCTCTTAGATCAATGTTGTCATTTCTGATGAGGTGTCGACATGAGGACAGCTGCCATTCAATGAGTTCATATACAGATGATTTTGAAGCTGATTTCCCTTTGGAGTTAAGGTAACAAACAGTGCCGTGTGTATCTATTATAATTTCCTTTTCAAATAGTCTCGTGAGACCAATGCCCATGGCATTACAACAACCTCGGCGTCTTACACAAAATCAGTTTTCTTTGATAATTTACATCATTATGTCACCTTGTAGGAAGAATGCAAATTATAGGCCTGCTGTGCCTTTGTTGACACTCTTTGCCAACACACTTTGGTAATGAATAAGGCAAAGCTTCAAACACAGACAGGTGCTGGGCGTCTAGTAACTCTCACTATGAATATCCAGAGTAGAAAGTCAGCCTGGGTCACTGTTGATTTGTTGCAAATTAGCACCATATGTTTTATCTCTGCGTTTACATATGAATGACTGGAAACACAGAGAGGGAGGCTGGAGGTGGGCGAGGGGATGAATATCGATGATTCCTCTGTATGGCGAGTTTGGCAGAGAGGTGGGGGGGCAGGATGGTGCCTGCCATTCATATGTCCGTCATCTGTTCAGCCAGTGAGGGAGGAGAGACAATGCTGGTGACAGTTGGTGACAGAGACAGCTGGTTGTCCCACTAGCCCTGCCTGTGATCCACTGTGAGGTGACACCTCGTCCAAAGGAAAAAAAAAAGAAAAGAAAAGTAGGAAAAAAAAACATCTTTGGACTAATCAAAACAGCAGGCCAGACGCCCTGCCTGCGCCAACAGGAGACCAATGCCACGAGGACGCCCGGCTGGCATGTCAGACAATACCTTCTCTGTCACAGCGCCCCACTACTCCGTCTTCCTCCTTCCATCTGCCCTTCCTCGAGTCCTCACCACCAGCGTCAGGGCACTGGGGGTTGTCAGCTAAACCAAGTAACCTTTCCGCTCTTTCATTTCTTCCACCCCAAATTTGAATATGAAAAGGGACTCTCTCTTACCCAGTCAAAGACCATCACTTTAATGACATTTGGCAGTCATTTGATTTATTAGGTTTTAGAGGGAGGGGAGAAGAAATCCACTAAATATTTCATATGCCATGCTAATCCTTGTAATATTGCCAGCTGAAGCCATGTACCTGCACCGCTAAGACATGAGGCACATGGATTTCTCGCAGTCAGATGGATGAAAATGCCTGTGAGTCTACTGAATAATAAAATAGCTGTATTGAAATATTTAGACTTTGATTCCCATTAAAGGAATCTTTAAAACATGAGATTTACATTTCAGGGAAGGAAAGAATTGTGATAGTAGACAGCAATCACAACACACTCATACAGAACAACCTTCAGCCAGTCTTGAATAACAGTGACTCCCTCTGTACTCCTTCTATAAAGTATTTTTTGGGGGAAGAAACAGGCGGTTCAGGTTCAAACAAAGAGCACGCTGCCACGGCAGAACAAATGGCTCACAAGAAGCAGTTTTCGTGATAGCATGTGTTGTGTTTCTATGGTTGATGTCGGGTGAAAAGCACAAGTGATGAGAGATAGGACCTACACATATATAAAACATTTTGTGACAAAAGTAGCTTCAGAACTGGGAATGAAAGGAAATGAGGTGTCAGCAGTTTCATTCCACTCGCGACACTTCTCTCATCTCAGCCCTGTTTGACATTTCCACAGCTGCTTCGAGCAGTAAGTGTCGTTCTGAGGATACCAATGCTCCCTTTGTTCGTGGAGCGTTTTGTCCATTTAACTACATTCCAGATAGACTGAGCGAAGAGACAAAGAGTGACAGAGACATAAACGGAAGCATGTGGTTTACAATCTGCATCCTCAGGCCTCCAGGCCTAGGTTGGATGACAGTGTATAGGCCTGATGTGCAGGCACAATGTGCCACATGGTGCCTTCTTGCCTCCCATCTCAGGACACTTCTGGTTAAATTATTCTCTCTCCGCAAGTCCTTGGCAGTCACTTCTCCCTCTTTCATATTTGACATTGACCCTGCTGTGACATCGCCCCCTCTGGGCACTGTGGCATCACTGAGAGATATGATGAAAGCATCCGAAGGCAGGCCACCATGACTACACACAAAACAGACACCACTTTGAACTCTCCGACTCCCTTTGTTTTCGCTGCAGTTTAAGAGCGGGGGTGGTCAGAGGCCAGCGCAGCTCGCCGTAATGTGCGGCTCACATGTGGCCAAAGCCTGAGTAATGCTGCTTCTTTGGTCGGGCCATGTCGAGAGACGCGCCACAAATATCCACAGCCTGAAATAACAACAACTGTACGACAGTAAACGCTACAGATCTAACATTTCATTTTTAACCAACCAAAACCAGCGTGTTTTTCTATTCTGTTCCACATAACTGCACTGCTGTAGGCTATTTGCAATATGCAATACCCAAAGGCTTTGGAGCTGGTAAGATGAGAATTCACTCTGTTGACTAGAGAAGAAACTGTGATCTTCTTTTCCCAGCAGATTCTTTTACTTTGGGAATATGTGTCATAGTGGCATGTGTCACATAATAGTATTGTTTGTAAGTGCCATATCTATGCTCCCCTGCATTGCTTTCAAAAAGAGATGATGCACCTTAGATGTGATGTGAAATGTATTATACACACAGTATATATATGTATATATATATATAGCATGCCATTTATTAGCTGATAGATTCTCTCAACTCATTGCAGAGCAGTGATGGCCCCAAGGAAGCTTAAAGAAGATGAAAACCCAGAGGAGACACTGCTCTGCATCCGCAATGAGGGGGTTCGCAGGTAATGAAGCAGATGCAGATAAGGTTGTGTGTATCTGTGTTTGTTTGTCTGCATGCATTTGTGTATTCTATCAGTGCAAGTGTGCTCATGCTGGAGTTAGCTAGTTATACATGCTAATCACAGCTACTGGGTGTGTAATTGGACATAACAGGCGTCACTCGGGTGGGGTGGGCGGGAAGAGGCAGTGTGGCTCCTTGAAGGCCCAGCTATAACTAATTTGCACATAGTGATATTCCCGCGTTGACAACTGGAGGCAAATAAATGAGCAGGGAAAAAGCAGCCAGACGATATGCCACTGCGCACCCGCTGCTTGATTTGCCACCAGGGCTTCTGCACCCAGGTAGCACAATTACTGCCCATCCTCTCTCCCTAAATTGTGAAGCGGAAGAGAAGTGACACCCATAAGGCGTGCATCACTGTAATCGAATCTAAATGAAGGCTGTGCATAACCAGAGCTCCCACCTGAGACAGTGGGAGAGATGTGACCGCGCCAGCCTGTCAACACCGTGTCAACACACCCGTTCACAGCCCCGTCCGCATGCATAATCACACCAATCATTACAGTGTCAATGATGATAATGTAAATATAAAGAGTGGAAGCAGGAAAGACAAGGAAGAGGAGCGTAGCAGCGAAACACTGGGCAAAGCCTCAACTTAGAGAGCGGAAACAGCGGCTGTGAGCACGAACAATGTAGCAATGAGGAGGCAAATATGTTGAGTTTAATTTCAAAGTTGCACTGAGGTTACAATATATGAGGTGGTAAGGAGCAAACACATATACCACACATGTACCAGCACAAAGATCATATGTAGATTTAAGTTTAGGTGTCTCTTTAAGGGGAAACTTTGAAGCAAATATGTAGAATCAGATGGCTACAGAAATTGAGTGCATCTTCATATTGGGTGGATTCTCCTTCTCTTTCTCTTTGAAAATAAGTCATGTTTCAGTGATCTTATTACAGCCCTGCATCCGAGAGTTCAAAATATCATCCTTAATAAATCCACTCACAATGGCACTGTGAGATAATATTTGAAACATACTGAGGAGATGTTCAATAATTGACAGGAAAAGTAGCTTGTAATATGCTCGCAGCTTATTGACGTGCGTTGCGACAGCCTAATGTTGAATTGTAATTGGACTCTTTTAAAACACCACTGGATTGTATCACGTTACAATCTGAAATAATGAGCTATGCGCATATTACGTCTGACTCCTAGTTTGACAAGCTAAAAGACTGTGGCATGTGTGGCACAGGTCATTGCACATGGTTGTATCTGATAGCTGGTTAGCAAGGTAGCTTGTTAGCTCAAAAATGCTTCATAAAAAACTGAGGACTCCTGTCACGAAGCCAATTACTCCTATTGAATCTATCCCAAAGAGCCGTCAAATTTATACCTTCAATATTCTTACTGGTGCACTATGTCAGAGCTAGCTTGGTAGTGTTGGCGAAGGGGCTGTGAACTGGATAAGTCTGTATGACAAATTAAATATTTTCACACTGAATTGACTTAAAATGTTGCAAATAACATATAAAAACAGCATTTCAAAACATAACCATTTCTATTTCATTACCAAAATCTGTATTGTTGCTTTTTTGGCGTTATAATCCTTCGTTTATTATAAACAAAGCGATAACAAGAAGTTAGCATTGGTTAGTTAGTTTGCAGTCATTTGCAGTGGTATTACTGTGTCCACAGCAGGTTTATAGCTGAAAACAAGCTTACTGGTTTTGACCTGACTCATCTGTACATTAATGAGTGCTGTCCTTGTAAAAAAAAAATAAAAAAAAACAAAACAAGGAAGAGAGTAGGTTATGTGAAGCATGATTCGGACAGAGTAGCTGTGTGTGTGTGTGCCTATATGTCTCGGTGTGTGTGTGTGTGTGTGTGTGTGTGTGTGTGTGAACTTGCTCACCATTGCAGGAGTTTAAATCATTGCCGATGTCAGAAGGGACACGCTCCATGCCACCCAGCATCATTATCAGCACTTCCTGGTGCCAAAGGGGAAGCATTAAATCCTCTCCACCACCCCAGCGATTGAGACTGTCACTGTCATTAACCTGAGGTGACGTCGGTGCAGGCCGCTCAGCCTGTTAGCCGCTATCCCCATTGACATCTACACACTGCTAACCTGCCAGCGACAGAGACGTATGTCTGTATAATGCTGGAGCCTTAAACCAGCCGGTTTCTGTCGTTACCGAGTCTCCCACAAAACTTTACTCTCTTTCAGTATGCAGACATTATATATATTACTACTGATGCTCAGTGAGGAAGAGGAAGTTGCGGGTGGGATGTAAATGTTGTAGTGAGGGTTTTGTGTCCCTCTCTGGTTACTTTGGTTCCACTTAATGGATATAAAACTGTTGTCCCAGTGCTCTGAAGCTGAAGCTAAAGTGCTACCTAAATAAATATTGTGCCCATTCAAATGTAAATCTATTTAAAAAAAATTGAGATATATATGAATTTCCAATTGCTGTTGATAAAGAAAGTTGGTTTTCTATTCCAAATGTATTACATTTGAAAGGTTTTTGAAAAAAACAAATGTAATGTGAACATAAATCAGTGAACCTCAGCGTAGAAAAGTCTTACTTGTCATATTGTAGTGTTTTCTTTATGCCACCTCTGTAACCCAGCAGCAATGTACTCTGGATTTGAGTGTTTTCCTTTCATAAACCCATCATTCTAGTGTTTCAGTCATTCTACTGGCCTATACAGTCCCCTCAGTGAGAGATTTCCTTCCCTGTCATGAACACCAGCGGAGGGAGAAAAAAAAACTATCGACAGCCCGACTCTGGTTAAAGTGAGGATGGCGACACCCTGTTTAACGACCGTGTGTACTTTGTGCTGTAAGTGTAATACGTGATTTACAGTACTGTGGATTTTATTTTGAGGGATCCAACTGCCTTCTCGGGTGATGATGAAGTAGCAGCGTAGGGATATAGCAAGTCGGCCAGTCTCTGGAGGCTTTGACCAGACATGTTTCCCTCTTTCTTTAGCCCACAATTAGAAGCGATAGTCTCCCACTCCTACGATGGCTCCCTCTCCTCAGCAGAGATATATTTATCTGAGGATAATTGGCCATTAAATCCTCACTTGACAACTGTGAAAATGCCACCCCAAGAGTAATCTGGCTGCCAGAAAATGACAACGGTTGGCAGAGCTGTCGACTGCTGGGAGCCACATCAGGAATGGATGGATCTATTCCACACACTCACATCCATGCACATGCACACGAACAGCACTGGCTGTCCTAATCAAATTCTGTCCTCTTCGCAGGCTTGTGATTTTTTTTTTTTTTTTCATAAAAAGGAAACCCCTCATTATGATCCCTATTAAAAGACAGGTCTCAGCACTAAGGATAAAACACTATCCTTTTAAACCCTTCTGTCATGAAAAAGAAATGCACTTTTTAGCTTTATTTATTTTCATTAACTTTGCAAGCTCCCTGCTTTGATCACTTGATCGGGGTACTCTATATTCAATTACGGATGTCGCACTTCTTTGAAAGCCCTTATGTAAAATTGGATTCTTCTTAGCATAGCGTCTGTCTGACTTGAGCTGATCCTTATCATACGGTTCAAAGTATCTGAGCTTACCAGCTTTTTGAGGCTGTCGAAAGCCTGGCCAAGGCAAATGAGAAGACAAGCATTGCGCTATAAATTTCTGTCCTTTTCGTCCAAGTGCTTTGGCTGTCTCTCAAACTGCTAACATGAATCAGACTGAGAAGCAGATACAGTAAGTGTAATTATTCTCAAAGGATGAAGAAAAGACCAGATCTTTGATGGTGTTTCAGATACTGGCCATGGTTAGCCCCTGGGTGAATATCTTCCTGTGTATGTATGTGTGTTTTTCTCTCTCACTCTGATCAAATCCATACCAGATCTCTTCTTAGATTTATACCATTTCCATTGTGAGGTTCAAACATTACCTAAACATGCGATATGTAATTTTCTGCCACTAGAGTTCTTTCAATAAAACAATACAAAAGACAGAGCAATGCTGTCATTGCGGTCAGAAAAACCAGTAAAAACAACGAATAAAGCAGGTTTCCTCTAAAAATCTGTGTTTCTCAGATGCTGTCTAGCTCTTTGGCGGAGGGGCTGCTTCCAGCTGCTGCAGGGGTTTTGGCCAAGGACCACTTATCCACAGTGGTCTCCTTATCTCCTATACAAAACAACCAGTTGATAAAATGGGTGAAAACACTCAATGAAGCAGCTTTGCTTTAATAATCATCTGAGTGCTGATAACAACAAATTAAAATATATAGTTTAAAACATCTAAAAAGGGTATTTTAAAAATGTAGCTTAATACTGGATTAAAAGTCAATTAATGACAACTTCTGCCAGGATACTCTGGGTTTTAATGTTGAGACATCTGCGATCATGTCAGTGCACAACTTATTAAAACATATATCTTAAGTCATGTCATTTTTAAGAAATTTCATGCATCATACTTTAAGATTGCATAAAGGGAGTGCTGCATGAGTACTTCAGGGAAAAGGTGGAAACAAAAGTGACTCATGAGCGCCGTGGTCAGACGTGCACTTGGGAGAAGGTGGTTTGGGTTTTTGTTGTTACTGACATCTTGGATGAGCATACAGAATTTGTGTGTTTTATTGTCTGGCAAGAAATCACTGACCATGACAGAGCGGTTGCCATCGGAATGTGAACATTATCTCTCACAGAGGAGGTCGAGGGGGTCTCTTTGTCCTTAATCTGGTAAGCACATGTTGGAAATGAAACCCTGATTGAGTTACTGTATTTGTTTGAGAAAGTGCGAGCTTGTGGCAGAGCGACAAGAGTTTTATAAAAGTCATAAATATATGCCTCAGAAAAGGGCTTTTCTGTCCATGTTCTCTGCAGTGAAAGATTCCCCCTGGATGAGAATGCCGTGTATCCACTCTGCTCCTGATTTAGGCCAGAGTGCGGCGCAGACACTTACAGCACCTGTGTATGGAGATGTCGCAGGCTTTCAGACGGAGGTAGTGGAGAGAATGGGGAAACTATGCTTGGAGTGTATCCTGTCTTTTCAGATGTCATTTGTGTTGCAGATTCAGGGGTTACTCAAATCACAGCACCCTGTCAGAGCATGTTACAAGAAACAGCCATCTCCGTTCTACGTCCAGGAAGCTGAGAGCTTTCTCTGATATTACTCAGATGGTAGCGGACAACAGGCCGAGGATGAATATTACTAATAATACAGCAGAAAGTAGGAAAAAAGGGAGGATTCTGCTCTAAAAGCTCTAGACTGCGTTGTTTATTAATTCAAAACAGTGTTTCAGTTTCACAATCCATGTTATCAAAAATTCCAACATTGTCTTGAGTGCAATCTCATGTTGGAGTGATAATGGGGCGGATAGTACGGCAGAGGTGAATAGAAGGTACGCAGCATAAACTATTCACCAGAGTGCATGAGACAGGAGGAGAGGGAGTGAGAGAAAGCCGTGTTTCTGTATTTCCGTACCTCTACCCACCAGTGACAACACCCAAAACAGACGCGCTCTACGTCTTAACAGTTTGTCGAAGAAGCTTTTGTTTGTTCCATTGTGTTTTTTGCCTCTGTTGTTTTTTTACACCCCTCCTTTCACATCAGTCCTTTACTCTGGAGGCTGCCTCGCCGCTCACAAACAACAGCACTCTCCCAGTCGGCTCTGTTTGATGACCTACATTACATTCTCTTTGCATGGAGGTACAGCGGGCTTACATGTTGTGTGTGCATAAACTGCGGTGTAAATGACTCGAACAAAAGGGAGGAGCAGCCGTACGGGGATGGAAATGAAAGTGCGCACCATTGTAGGGGACACATTGCATCAAGAGAGCTCAGTGTAGTCTAAACACCGCCACTGAGGGTTTGTGTCACTAATGATGGCTCGCTGTGTATGTGCGAGCAAACTTCACATGCATGTGTGCTCATCATGAGATCGTCCCTCACACATGAAACACAGCCAGTGCTCCACTGGGACCTACTGGAAGTCACTTACTTCCTCCAGTTTGACAAGTTATATGTAATAACAATCCACAGTGCATCTTTGGGGCTGGGTGCAGGAGTCTCAACATGCATCTGTAGATGCACAGAAAATCAGCCTGGATGAGTTTCATCTGGCTGCATGATGAGCATATTGAGCATGCTTTGATCATAGAGCAGGACCCAGCACCCCACATCATGGCAAAATCATGTATTCACTCCTATTGTACAGTGATTGTGCTCAACAATCCAGTACGCCTCTCCCAGCAAAACCACATATGTTCAGCATGGATGAAAAGTCAACTCCATGATGTTCATGCAGCAACAGCGTCTTTGATTACTGCTCTTCAAGCACGGGCAATTTCACCATCTGAAACCCACGTCTCTGCTGAGTCTCAGAGTACACCCATGGCACTGTTGCAACTTGTGTAATGTGTCATGTGGACGTCTGTTCGCTTGGAAGTAAGAGCTCAGTTCTGAGAGAGCCATCACACAAATTAAGCCCCTTCGTTTCCCCTCTCCAAAAACTAAAAGTTTTGCTGTTATCCCTGAGAGCGGCACTAAAGCAGAAAGCCAGTTAAGCTCCATTAGGAGCCTGCGCGCTGTGACGATCTCATTGGAAGTGCTGGATGAAAATTGCCCGGATTAATGTGTTAATCCACCTCTTTAAAATGCTAATGTCCATTTTATGCCCATTAAATCTCAGTGTGCGTTTTCTTTGATGCGTGCAATTTCTATCAATTAAACACAGAGGAGTGAAACAGGCAGGAGGGAGATTAGTTCCCTTGCTTCAAGCATGAATTTCTCCTTTTGGTTTCATATTTATCTTGAACAGGGAGGGGGGGTTGTTTGGAATGGGTTTGTGAAATACAGAAGGAGCAATGTGGTGATATGAAGAATTCTGGGAGCTGTGCGTGCCTTTCACAGAGCTTATAACAAACCCCCAGACATCTCAAGCAATAGGAAATATGTAAACATATTACTGAGGTGATGTTTCATTACAAAAACGATATCTTTATAAATGCCATTTTTTCCATTTTTATCTGTTCTTCTCTACCTGATGTTACATCATCCAACATCACTGTGTTATTATTGTCAGTTAAGGGGGGGTTGGGAGGTTCTGTCATTTCATGCATGCATGTGAAAATGCATTTGTTTCTTCTTTTTTTTTTTTTTATATCATTTTGAAGTTGACTGTTTACTGCTGCAAAATCGCCTCAATAACCCCCAATAATGCTATACATGATATCACATGCCCTGAATTTCATGGTAATCAATTGTCCACTATTTAATAACAGGTGTCACTAACTTCTTTATGCAAAATAGACTACATAAGCATTAAAATCAAAAATGTGTTTGTTGTAAAGATTTAGGCCTTAGTTTTTAACCGACATTCTTGTAGTAATGTTATTATTTAAAATCTGCTCTAATTGAGATCTTTATTCACAACAATAGTCAGATGTAATGTACAGTGTGTAAAAGTGTCGCTTGTAGTGACAGACACAATGAAGCAAAGGTGGAAGTGACAGTGATGTGCAATTCCTATGAATCACCACTTGAGGCTGTCTCAAAGTTTAAAAGAGAAAATCTGAGTGTAATTAGAATGAGAAGAGCTTAAATGGGATAATGATGTTATGAGACTCTTCTGGAAGAAATGGATTTTACATTAAAAAAGATAAACACCAAGTCCTGCAGAGGAAAGTTTCTTCCAACACAGAAGGGAGAAGAGAGGACACTACTGACTGGGACAGTGTCACTACATGTCCAGTAGAAGTAAAATCTAAAGATCTTCTTAGGGAAGACCAATAACAGAAATGTGAACCTAGCTAGCAAAAGTGCAACCTCAGCCACATGAGTCATTCAGTTCCCAGTTCACACAGCTGTGATGTGATTCAGAGCCATTGTCCTGTAACACTGACAAATCCATTTCCAGATCAGTCAGTGGGAAGCTCCAGAAAGCCATGGGTATTGATTATGGACCACAATCACAAATTACTGAGCTGAATCATGTGTCTGCAACAGCCTGCAGATAGAATAAGCAGTTTGGATAGAAACGAATTGCGTGGTGAATCCTTTGGAATTTCTCATCCCACAAATGGCGGGATGACTCGCGGATGCCCTCGCTGTTGTGCAAAGCCTTTTAAGACCAGGAGTGACATAGCTTGTCCAATCACAGAGGCCTCTGCGGCTGACCATAAAATGCTTCCAGATTTGTCACACACAGACACACACACACAGACTCATTGTTCGGAGTTAAAATGCTTCCAGTAAACTCGCATTTATCATGTGAGCACTATTTTTGAGGTAGAACGCAGGGAATGATTTATGGAGGCATTTCGACTTCTCTCGCGCTCGCCCTCCATCATGAGCAAAGTATGCTGCCGTAAATGTAAAATACACCCTGTGCTACATGGTGAAAATGTACTAACTCATATTTTATTTACTCATGCATTGTGTGACAAGTTGCTGCGTGCCAACAGAAGGGCCACTGGCTTTTTGGGAGGTCCAGGAAGCTATGAATATAGATTATTTGGATGTGAAGGCTGTGCAGTCCATTAGGGTGACTGAAGATAAAGCCAAAGCTTTAATTGCTCCTGTTTACAAGGACTTCAAAGTCAAAAAGCAACTAGGAAATGCTGACATCCCTTATTTGAGTGGGGACATCCCTAATCCAACCCACTCTCCACTTCCATGTGTCCCCATCCTTAAATGCACATAATAAAACAACTGGGCCTCCCACTGGCTAACCAGCCCCTCCCCCAGTGTAAGCATATGTGGGCTATTCAGTGGGATGGGCAATTTATTAAAATCGACCTAATTTTCCGTGATATATCAAATCTCTGCCTCAGTAATCGCAAGCCCCATTTCATTGAGCGAATTAGGTGCCCACTGCTCGGTGCGATCAGAGGCCTGGAAAATGAGGCCCGGGCTGGTATTAGAGAGTGTTCACAGCCTGCTAATGGTCGGGGATGAAATAGATTTCCACAACATTCATTACAGTTCAGTGACAAAGTT
This sequence comes from Hypoplectrus providencianus, assembly GCA_028566105.1. NCBI lineage: Eukaryota > Metazoa > Chordata > Actinopteri > Perciformes > Serranidae > Hypoplectrus > Hypoplectrus providencianus. The sequence continues at coordinate 23,504,946 of JAOWBC010000001.1, forward strand.
GAGCAGCTAAATATAAGCACTCGCTCAGCACCATCATTTAAGAGGCCTGTTTAAACACACACGATGACGGACGATTGGTGATATGGAGGTTCTGATGTGGTTGGCTAAGGGCAGGCTTAAACTACTATACTGTTGCCATATGATCACAAATAGGGTGGGTTTGATATAATTCATTAAAATCAAGAGGGTTTGAAGATGAATCTTTAAAGCTATTGAATTTTAGGTGTTTAGCTTGATCTTTTATCCAGACTGACAAAACCTATAGGTATTATGTATCATATTTATGTGCAGCAGGGAACTGCATACAAGTTGCTCTGAATAGGACATAGTGGACAGAAGCGTCATCCAGAATAACATTGTGTGCCTCCAGCAGCTGTGAAGGTGCTGTAGTCCTGTGTGCATCAACCACTCTCTTGATGCGGATCTGTCAAGGATTTGTAAAGAAAGTATGTTTGAAGAAATAACTACAATAGCTACACTATCTGTGAAAGTGGCCCACTGACATCCTGAAGTAGACCTGGCAATGACCAAGCAGCTTTGTTATGTTCAGGTAAACTCACTTGCTCTTATCTATTTCTCCTTTTAAAATAACTGAATGCACCAGAGCCAGCGTGCAGGATTTTTGCGAGTAACTTGTGCAGCAGATGAGAAATACAGACTTGGTGTGCAAAGGCTTTAATCCAGCCTATGGTGATTCCTCCTTCTTCCAGACTTTATGCTATGCTAGGCTATTAGCCTCCTGGCTTTAGCTTTACACATGACAGTGGTATTCAAATTTTGAGAAATTGATGGATGGCATGACCCATTTTATATAAAAATGCTAAATAACAACGTTTGAATTGTATCTGTATATTTCTCCATTTGGTCATATAAAAACTTGATATGATGCTACACGGAAAGTATTTTGAACTGTCTTCCTTCATGCTGTCATTGATCTCCCACAGGAAAATGCAGTGGAAAAGCCACAGACTCCAAATCAGGATAAATTTCAAAATATCAAAAACTGAGTACACAGGCAAAACTGCCTCATTTGATACATCTGGGTGGAAAGATGATTTGAGAACATCACCCCTTAATTTTAGTATTTCTTCCCATCTTTACCTCTAATAGAAGATGACAGTAATCTTTTCCAGGGTCCTGATCAGCAGAATAAACACTGGAATCTCGTTAGTAGTGTGGTTTCTCACACCCATGATGGTGCCAAACTGAGTGCTGTGTCCTCAGTGTCAGTCTCTGCAAATGACCTAAATGCTCAAAAGTAGAAAAAAAATTGATTTCTTGGTCATGTTGAATGCAACCATTCTAAAAACTGTTCACAGCCCAGCAGAAAGTGGATAACTACAAGTATAGCTCTTTTCACATCCAGCCAAACCTCAGAGGCAATTTTTGCGTGGAAACAGACAAAGCCTGGTCATTGTCATGTTGTTCTGCTTGTTTTGGGGTTGAGGCTAAATTAGTTGCAACTGAGTTTGAGGTCCCGAGACGGCACGCTCCCACGATGTAAGAGCCACCATTTGTCATTATACAATTTGTCGGTACTGTTCTCAACAAACAGGAAGTCCCTTAAAACTAGCAGAGGAACTGGCAAGGACGTGTCTCCTCCGACAGGCTCATAGGAAAGGACTGATGGGACTGGACAGATTCAAGATGGTGCGTTTGTATCTGATGGCTGGGACTTTTCCCTCCCAGTTTTTCTGAGTAAAGGAGCCAGCGCACTTGGACAGCCTGCCAGCCACAATAGCGCGTGAGAGATCTATCCCACAAAAAACATTGTCATTCTTGTACTCCTTATGCCTCTGGTTTTTCTCCTAAAACACAAGCATCCATGCGTTCCAATAACTGAAGCAGCATTTTGGTTTGTACTCCAAGATTTCCATTACTTCCCCTCCCTGTCTTCCAGTGGTTCCAGCTGGTGTTGTTGGATTGCATATTGCAGCATGATCCTTAGGGAAGGCATTGTTATGGAAGTTGGGTCTACTGCGCTAGAATCTATTCTGACTCCATTCAACAGCTTCCCTGTCTTAACACCACAGCTGTCAGCGATGTCACTACATGATGAGCCGTGACACCACCGAATCTAGCAACGCTTTGTCACCCTGATACACTTAAGCATTGGTTACAGAGCTCTGGCTCGGCAAAGACATGCTGTCAAGTAAGGAAAGACCATTATCTGCAATAGACACAAAAGTACAGGGGATCCCTGCAGACACAGAGATGATTAAGGGCTAAGTGTCATTCTTTCTGTCTTGGTGTATTTTTTAAAGAGCTCTATCTCTTACTGTCCTTTTTACAATGCGCCTCAGACTTATTGCCCTATCCCTCATGCCTGCTCTGAAGGGACACACACCCTGACAACCATGTTGGGGTATTATCCTGAGGTACTGGCCTCGGTCATACACCACTTCTTCTTGAGGCAACTGAAGATGGGCAAAAAATGAGAGTAAATCAGTGTGAGGATTTACATACATGTGGAAAGTTATCAGTGATGAGCACAGGGACAGCCAAGTGTGAGAGGGATTTGCAGTGATGGGAAAGTATTTGAAGAATGCACGCACAAGAATGAGAGTCTTGGTTCTGGGGGCCAAAATAATGTAGCTAAGCCTTGCTGACACGGGTCTGGTTATTGGTGTCTGATTTCCAAATGACAATTCCGTTAGCATGCCACTAAAACTGCCAGATTTAGAAGTGTGATTCCCTCTGGGGCCAGTCATGCTCAACACACTCAACACTCAAGGTAGTGTCAGGCATTCGCAATACAGGTGCCTAATTTGTATGCAATTTATAGGTATTTTTTATCTAGGTATAGATTGTAATGTGTAATGTAATGTGATTGACACTTTTATTATTTCTTTTTTTTTTTTAAATGCACAAAAATACAGAATTACAGCAAACACCAGTGTCATTCGGAAATATTTAAAGCAGCAATAGTTTCTGTCTGGTAAAATACTACAGCCAGGTGGTTAGCCTAGCTTAGCACAAAGTAAGGGGACTGGTTAATTACACAGCAAATAGTTATTGAGGGTTTTTTTTTTTTCATCATTCAGGCAGTGGTTGGCCAGCCAGAAAGGGCAGTTGGAACTAAAGCAACAGAATCAGTGGTGTACTGTTTTCTGTCCAGTTTCTGCTGAAGCCAAAGAAGGTTAAAGTAAAGATAGATCCAAAAACGTGCTTGCAATAACAGCTTATCACCACATGTGCCAACAGTGAGAAAAAAAAATGTATATCTTTAACTTTATAACATTAGACATTTGGCAACAATAGAGTAACAGTTAAGATTTATAAATGAGATTTTGCAGTCAGTTTGACTGAGTGTGAAATTTCTGCTTCTCCAACCTCTACAGTACCATGAGTCCATCTAACAGTCTGAAGAGTGACATTAGTATTCACAAACACAGACAGACAATCAGGCTCCAGTTTTATCACTCAACATTTGTAAGAGTCCGATCTGAGACACAGCAGTATCAATAAAAGATCTAATTTCCAGCCGCACTCGAACAACTGCGCCTCTTTCAACCTACACTGTGGGTATCAATTGTGCACTGAATAATGAAAAGCAATTATGTAGCTAAACAAAGCCATGGCGGTAATAGGCTTTTGTTTTATTTTTATCCTCAAAATGAAAATAGATTCTGCGGCTGTGTGTGGTTTTCTTTTTCAAGATCGTGTGGGTCAGGCTCAGGACATGCTCTTCTTGACACGAGTCTGCCTACAGAAATAATTTGATGGAGATTCCAATCCAGATGAATTAAAAGGTTAGTTAGTGTGTATTCTGGGGGCAATCTGGCTAAAACAAGCGGGAAACAGAAGTCGGCTGCTTAGATTGTGTCTTGATTAATTATTCAACAACCAGATTCTCTATCCGATGACCCCGGTAAAGAAACACAAATTATTTAGCAAGCTGCCACATCAGCGCTTGGTGTGAGGACATGAAGCATGGGCTCTCACTGAGGTATCATAGGACGCATGTGAACCTCCGCTCAGGCTGCTTGCCACATGACACACGGCCTCGTGGGTATTGATGGCTGTATCAGGACACGAGGTACAGTTTCTCTCGCGGGTCACCCATCCAGCAGCGGTCTGATAAGGAAGGTAAATGTGCGCCCTTGTTACCAGCAGTGAATAGTTCAGCTGAATAGTGTCCTCCAAAATCAGATTCCTATCATGTTTGAAAAAGTGACACAAAGTCCTTCACTACAACTGATTCCACAGGATTTAAACAAACATGAGTACTTGTTACAAGACATGGAAAGGCACATGTTTTTGATGGGCAATCTGGTGATATATTAAGATCAGAGCCTCTATTTTTACTGTAAAAATTTTTAAATACTTCATAAGCCAGCCGGGTAAACTTAGCCCAACTCTGCATGTGTGGCCATGTGTTTTTTGGTGTTAGTTAGTCACGTGGCTGTAATCTAAATATAAATCCTCCATGTATAACAATGAAATATGTTGATGTGTTTCTGCAGCAGTGTCACCAAGACAAAGTCCTGAACTTAATGACATACAGTGAAATGAGACAGCCACGTCTGACAGCATGATTGTCACCCTGTTATTTTTGTTGCTCTTAAAAAAGCTATATACTTTCCACAGCCACTCAAAATGTGTTATGATTTCAGAGCGTGCCAGACATGGCGAGAGAGCGACAGAGAGAGGGAGAGAGAAAGAGAAGGGACAGACTGTTTGCATACACATATGCAGGTGTATGTGTGTTTGTACACTGTGTATGTGCAGGGAGTTAGCCTTGATCTTGTTAGCGGTGATTGGGGTCTCGGTGAGACCTCACACACTGGGCTGTGGGTGTAATTGCCCCTGGCAGGCTGGCCTGTAACCATGTGGAAGCTTAGGGGAGAGGACTGGGGAGGAGAGTACGGGGCCTTTGTTTGTGGCAGCCGCCACATGTCTGCCTGTGTGGCAGTGCCGAGCTCCCGGGTGTGGAGGCTTGGCTTTGGGGAGATGATTGTTATAGCACTGGTGTTGGCTTTAAAAATGCCTTTTTAATGGGAATGCATTTCACAGGCAAGAGCAGCGAGGTCTGGGAAGCCAACATCACAGCGGCAGGGTACAGAAGTTCAGCATGTGCTTGTGACAGGAGACGGTTCATCAGTGGAAACAGCCTGCCATCTGCTGCTGGACACCAGAATAACAGACAGGCTCATGGAAGGCTCCACACAGTCGAGTTTTTCAGAGCTTTGCTCTTCTGAAGCAAATATTTTATGATAGACGTATGCAATTTCTGCATTTAATACAGAGTAAAAAAAAGAAATTAAATAGTGCATATAAAATGGCTTGAACTCAAATTATTTTTTTTAGCATGTTACATTTTATTTTAAAAAAATTGGGGTCAAATCAACCTTTTTTCCAGTATTTCTCCCTTACTCATTGTCTTCTCACACACTAATTCTACATGTAAACAAACATGATGCATGTGTCATCAGTGGTGTAACTGTGGTTGTAAAGTAGCTTAATTAGAGATCCATTCAATACATGACCTTTTCCACTTACCTCAAGCACTTTCAACGCTTTTCCTTAATGAACAAATGAATTATGCAGTAACCTAGGCTCAGCCAACAAAAGGCATTTGCTGCCTAATGTGTTTGCCTAAATAGCAGTGAAGAGCAGGCCTACCTTTTAAGTGGATAAGGTACCTCTGTTCGGCTTGCGGTAAGTGTCTAGTTTAATTTAATTCAATAATCCTGATAAATGAAATAAATCCCTTTTGGGACATCCATTCCTTGAGTAGTGAGATAATATAAAATGAGGTTCACAGAGAAAAAATTAGAACATTATGGTTGATTGAGCTTTTACAAAAAGCAGAAATATTAATACAGAGATCTTCTTTATGTTTATAATTTTGCAATAATGAATGAAGGCATCCATGTGGAAAACAATCAGAGCTCGAAATGGATGACAGTGATTGTGAGGCTTAGTGAAAGAATGCATTAGCATTTTCGCACACTCCCAATGCAAATTGTTTCACTTAAACTTTTTAAATACCATTTTGTGTTCTGACTTAATTTTAATAAGTTTGCAGATAAGGAAGCATAAGCATTGACTTGAAAGGCAGATCGTGAGTCTCTGCAACACATTTACTCACTATTTGATTCATGAGAGGAGAGGGGGAAAATTGAAAAGAATGAAAGAACATGATCTTCTCTGAGAAATAATACATTTTTTTGCTGAATTGAGATTATTTAAATATAATAAAAATATCCATATCAAACATTAATTTGAATTCAATATAGATGCTTGTATAATTGAATGCACTACTCTGCACAAATTAAAACAGGCCTTTCTGGAGGCAGGCGCTGCTTATATTGAAAGTGTTTTACTTCTGCCCATGCAGTTTTTGCTTGGGCTGAAATCCATTTCATAAACACGTTTTGTGCTATATGTATTTATTATTTTAAATGATGAAACTTTTTGTGTATGACTCAGCTAAATTATTGCGATTTTTCTGCAGGCTTCAACACAAAATATATCGTTCGAAAGAATGTGTTCACTTTAATAAAAACTATTACCTGTATTAGTATAAAACAAATGCAGGGGGTGTTAAAGTAATAAATGAAGTTGGTAGAAGTAATAAATAAAAAAAAGCTTTAAGATGCCAATAAAAGAGGCACCACCAAATCTTTTGATCACTTTGTAAACGTCAAGGTTTAATTCATTAACAGTGTGTTGTAGTCTGAGGGAGCCTGTCAGTGATCTCACTCTAAATAATGGACCTACTGTAAGTGTAATTCTGCTGTACCTGTGTATGACCACAGTGAACTGTTTTTTTTTTTTTTTTAACCCCCCACCTTCTCCACCCCCCATCACAGACTTATCGCTTGTTTCCGGCAACTGCAGCCTCTTGTAAGTCAAATTGATTGAGTCGTCCTTGAACATCTGTTGTTCAGCCAAGCCTCAAAGGTAATCCCGCTAATGGCCCTCTAAGCTATCCACATAAACACACACATAAATAAAAATGTTTCCAAAGAGATTTGGTCATTGACTTGCTGCTAATCAATTCTGCAGCTGCATCTGTTGATGAAGGTTTGGGAAGTACAGAGCAAGATATATGTAGCGATCAATGCCTGGCACTACAGTGGCAGGGCAGTGAGTGACAGTCACAGCTCCGCCGGGAGTCAACATTTACACACAGATGGACCGGGTCTGTCGGATGTCTTGGGAAAATGTACGCACACACAAACACACGCACACACATACACATGCATGTATAGCAGTGAAACACTGACCAACAGAATGTTGTCCATCAACGAAACAAGGGGCGAAATTACGAGCCTGTGTGAAGCGGAGTCAGTAAAGTGAAGAAGTGGCATACCATAATTCGAGCTCTGGCACAGACTGATATGACTGCTGTTGGATGAACGCCACCTCTGAAAGCTGGAGTTTCAAGATTTTTGAAGGGAAAATGGGCTTTCAAATATCTCACCAGGTACATTTTTTATATTTTGTCATTGGCTTAAAATATTATTTATGGTCTTGGGGCTTCCTACTGTGTCCAGGATGTACACCTTCAGTTCCACAAAACCAATGATGATTACCAAAACAGAACAGAATTCTATGTAATGCTAAACAAAGGCTGAGATCACATACAGTACAATTAAGGCATTAAATGTTGCACAGTTAATTATTACGGCCCAGATTTTATGCTTATGTGTTCTCACATAGAGAATGATCATCGTTGCTGTTCAAAATACTTTTGTCCAGTTAGTCTGAAGAAGCCCACAAACAAATGAAAAAGGGCCGAAACATACCTGTCAATTCAATATGACATTCGTGGGGAGACAATCGGAAATTTCTCGAACACCTGGGCTTACAGCTAGAGAAATATCTGCATATGACAGACCAAGCTGGGCTTTTTTGGATCACTCCTGCTGCCAAGCAATATTCATAAATTTAATTTCCAATCTGCTCTCCTTTTATTAGTTTGGGTGTTATTAAATGAGATTGCTTCATCTTATTATAATATATTTCCAGGGCCTGTGAATGTGGCTAGGAGCTGATATTCAAATTCAATAACATGGCCTGTACTTAGTGCATGGCACTAATAAATGCCAATGTATGATGCATATGAAGACAGGGCTCAGCGTGGAAGTCGCACTGGGCAATAATAATGCTGTGAATGTCGTTCAGAGGTGAGATATGCTTCTCTCCAGCCCTGTCCTCTGCTGCTCATATGCCTGAAGAAGCCCAGGTGACCTACATACAGAGATAGGCAGGGTGGGAGTGCAGAGGAGAGGAGAGGCGGCTGTTCATATTTCCATGTATTTTATTAACTAGACTAGACAAATCCCCAAAGAATGTAGACACTAGCTTTGGAACTGTACGTCAGAGGGAGGACTATGTAAATCACAACTGTGTGACTGCCCTTTAGCCTCGCCTTTGGATGTTGGAGGAGACTGACCTCTTGGATCCATTTCTGAACTGATCTGTTCTGTTTGGTGGAGGAAAAAGATAAACAAATGACCAAGTAGCGATACTATGTAGCAGTAGATCAGTTGCAGGTTCTCACCTCTTGGCCTCTGCACATCATAAAACTTGATGTCTCCTTTTTCCTATTTTATCGGTGTGATCTGACAACTGCTATCTCAAAGATTGCAGCTTAGGAAGCTTAGCTGCAGCAGCGAGTGACCTTTACTTTTATTATGAATATTTCTATTTCATCGTTATTATAGAGTTAAATCTATGCATATGATCAGCACAATGGATTTCTTTTTCATTAGTTGTGTAAAATGCCACTCAGTGAATGGAGGGGCGGCCGGGGCTGCCTGCCAGATTACCCCTCTCCCCCACTGGAGGGATCTGACAATTGGAATTAATATGCGTGGAGCTTTCCCTCTCCATTTGTTGGCTGAGGTTTTCCAGGAAACTTTATCAGGGGTAACATTATCGAGAGCTTTGCCAAGAGCTTCTTCATCATGCTCGCAGCCGAGCCTGCCCAACACTTGTCACTGTCAATCACAAGGTGATAATACACAGATGATTCTCTCATTTGGTTTAATAAAATCTCCAGGCTTATTTGAACTGCAGTCATTACAGCAAATAATTGCTGCATTGAGGTTTTAGCCAGGCCATAGCCTCAGGGATAAGGAAAGACTATTGCTTTATGAAGGATTTGGCTGATGTTTTTTTCTTTTTGTTAGTATCCTTTACTCCCTAGTTGTTCATATTTCTAAAATAAAGATTACATTTGAATCTAGATTTGGCTTTCTTTATTCAAACTAACATTGTTATTACATATTATGTAGGCGTGGAGTCATATTTTTTCACGTTTTTATGTCTGTGCTGTCAAGACAGGTTTCACCAGGGAGTGCCAATTGTAATTTTTAACTGTCATTTAAACCAAATTGTAGAGCGAAATCACTTGGCCTAAATTCTCTGAAGGAATGGACTGACGGAAGGGAACATATTTCATGTTAAATTTGAATTCCAGCTGAAGGCATGTATCTGGGAAATACCGTTGAAACCACAATGTATAAATCTTTCAGACAGGGACAATCAGACGATAAAATATCCTTTTACATCATTGATCCACAGGGCAAATATAAAAAGAGATCTGATGCGGATGTGATGATTAGTTTTTAAATGCATAATGCACCATAACACAATTCACAAGTTGTTCTTGTTTTTAGAAAATAATCTTAATCTAAGATCTGAGTAAAACTTAAATGCCCAGGTAGTGCAAACAATTTGACCTCCCCATCAATAGCAGTTGCTGTAAAATTTTCAGTAATGAAGAAAATCCAGCTCTAGTGGGTCACACATTCAATTAGTTAATCCAATCTCCCCACTTTAATTACATTCATTAGTATATTTGTTTGACCAAACAAGGTCACAATAGTTGATTAGACAAAGAATCAATGGCAAAGGCAAAAAACTCATTACAAAAGCAATGGTGTGAATATTTGCACCCTTGTTTGTGTCAAGCAGTTTATCTCAATGTCGATGAAGGCAAAGCAGGCATAAACTTATTTGTTTTGAGGTGGTCTTTGATTTGTTCATGTCAAAGGAGTGATGGTGACCTTGCATTGTTGGCTGCCCCAATAAAGAAGCAGGACACTAATTACCTTTGTCAGTGAAGTGTACTTGGGACAATATACAATCAGATAACAATAATGGAGTCAATAATTTGTATTTACTCTGAAACTTGGACAATGTCATTTCTCCCAATTAATGTGATCACCCATGCATTAAATTAGTTTTTTTTCCCTCTCCCAGAAAAATAATTAGGGGTAATTGTTAGGAAATCAATCAATCACCAGAATGAACTGCCAATGAAGCGTGGTCAAAACCAAAGAAATGTGTGACACAGATGGCTTGGATGCACCTTACTCTCGTGGGACTTTCACTGTGCAGAACACCGAAACATTCAAATTAAGGCAATAGAAAAGTGTGTTTGATTTTCATGTTTATCAGAGAGCCCTGAAGCACTTATAAGAAAAAGACATGGAAAAAGTCACTGACCTAATACACTGACTCTGCCTCTCCCTGTAAGAACAATAGACTGTAAAAGGTAAAAAAAAAACAAAAAAAAACTCCTCCTATATCCTCTGTTGGAGAACACATGATTTAGAATAAAAATGCAGTTTTAATCTTATTTTACAATGATATACAAATTAAAGCGTATGTAAATACATTACATCAATAAAAAAAGACAAAACAAGACTCTTGTACGTCATTTAATATATGATAACAATTCATGGTTCATAGGTTAAACACTTTGATCAGTGGGTATATTCAGAGTATTAATATATCTTTCACTAAAGCTCACAAATATAATATTTGTTATATTTCAAACTGTTGAAATATAACAAATATTAAATTAGGGAGACAAAGTATTTTGACTTTCACTACATAAATGGGGGGCTGCATTAAGCAAAAGCAAAAGGTTGGCAAAAAAAATTTCACCATCCCTCACAAAACACACAAAGCACTGTATTCCAAGTCTTATTTATCCAGATGTAAATTTACTAGTTCCTGAACACATGCAATTGCTTCCTTATTTACACTTCTACCTCATACAAGCATGTGACTTTAAGTAAAAAAATTTTAAATAGTAAGAAGATGCATGTGTTTGGAAATAAGTAAGCAAACTTGATAATGAGATGAGGTTTATACTGCACAAAGCTGTTAAAGAGCATGTTAACTTATCTTCACTGATTATTTTGACATTTATAAAAACAAAACAACCCTTCCTCAATCAGAAATGTACTTCAATTTATCAAAACCTATTGATGTACAGATTATATTTTGAGTGTTAAATTATTTATTTTACCATCCCAAAGAAACTGCGACACTTTTAAATAAATGAGCCAGTACAATTTTGTGAATATGTATTTGATTTTTGCTTACATTATTAATAGACATTAATGGCTATAAACTTTTAAATAGTTTAACTTAACCTCTTCTTAGTCACTTCATTAAAATATTACACGGTGGACAGCAACCAATACACGTTTTTGTCAACAGACATCTTGGCATGTTGAAAATGCACAGGTGTAATCAATAACAACGAGTACAGCTGCTGGGCCATCGTTAGTATTATTATTTTCACCTGTGCCTTCCAATAAGATAAGTAAGTCGTTCACTGGTGAAATTGTATATTATTATTATTATTATTATTTTTTTAATGGTGCTTTATTTCTTTTTTCACAAAAGAGAGCAACTACACTTCCCACTTCATTAACAGCAAGCCATGGTCCATCAGCCACTTTTTCACAGTACGCCTTCCCTTTCACGTGATGGAAGTACCAGCAAATCATATGCGAGTACGTTTGTCCCGTAGACCAATCAGAACCCCTCTTCGTACACCGAAACGCCCCTCGTTAAGTTAGATTGAACTCCGGTTTCTGGGTCTGTCAAATTATTTAGCTAGCCAGTGTTAGCTTGTTAGCCGGGATGACACCCAAAGCAATGGCGAACAGCTGATCATTTTATGCGAAAATTATACCCGGACGCACGTTAACATTTCCATTGAAAGAACGTCTACAACTCTCTGATAAATACGGTTAGTTATATGACTAAGCTATCTTACTTGCAAGGGCTAGGATTAAAGTAATAACGTTGTCAAGTTGTTGGCAACGGCAAAGGTAGCATCCTAAGCTAACGCTATATATAACCTTAATTAAGTGAGCTAAAGGAAGCAGTAAAGACAATGTCAGTGTATTGACCTCAACATTAACTGGTCTTGTGCTTTGAACGACTATTAAACTGACTTTCCGCCTGTCAGCTAGCGAGTTAAATGGGCTCGTGTTAGTTCTAACTGCCTAACGTAGGTCCATAACAATTGCTAACGTAGCATTAGCACTGTTATTGCGAATACCACGATATCCTGTCAGAATTGCCACGATATTAATGACAGGTTATATAAATATTTAAACAAAGGGCCCTGATGTTGCCAGCACATGACAGCCAGTTTTGATCATTATCAGACTTTTAGACATCGACAGCAATACAATACTGCTAGCGCAGCGTTGTTTCATGGAACAGCTAAGTTAGCAAGATGTCAAGCTACTGCAAACAATCCCTCAATTTTAGCTCTTAACATAGTTGTAGCTACCAACGATTCCCAGGTTTTTACCTTTGCCTTGGACATTTTAATTCATATTGTTGAAATTGAGATGCAATATTATAGTGTATTTTATTATGTGAAGCGTTATGTTTACAAGTTGTTGATCGACATTTGACCATAACTGCAGCAACTGTCACTATTGATGTTTTTCCATCACAGCAGCGGATGGCCTGGACAGCACTTGTCGTGGGACCCACATAAAAAGAGGGACACCATTCTGAACCTCTGAATGAGTAATGAACCTGAACCCCTTCTGGAGTATGTCTGCCAATACAAGTCGTAAGGTAAAGTTTAACACATCAAATATAATGGACATTTGACAGGCTACAAATTCAGATTAATTTAATTTTGTAAGAACAGAAATTGTGATAGTATGAATGTTACTTTCACTCCACATAAAAGCCAAATTATTTTATATTGATATGCTATATTCTTGAAGACTGACTCCCTCTGTTGTTTTCTTTCTGTTTTTGTTTGTTTTATTGCAGCAGCCTACTCAGCCTTTGCAAATGGCTGTGTCTTAGGTCATGGGTCACAATTAGGTCAATTAACACTAGCAATGGCTAAGTTATAGTTAGATGTTTACAATGTTCACAAATCACAATAGAGAACGAACTGCCCTGGAAGCCATGTTAGTTTGTATTTGTTGTATTTAAGACAGGTGGTCTCCCAATACCTCTGTCTGTAAATTTGTGTTAATATGTAACTTTAGGTTAAAGAGTTGGCATAACCTCACCATTACTGCAGTACATTGCTATGCTTTCATACTAGGAGGACCATATCCCAAACTTTTTGCAACAAGTATTTTATAAGTGTCATCAACTAAATAAAAGCTAGGTCATGTGGGACAATTGTTTTAAGAGGGGATTTGGGAAAACAGAATTGTGATGTTAAGTATACACAATTCAGACAAAATGTGAATTGGAATTTAAAATATTTGTAATGCTACACTGATGCTACAGAATTATATTAAAAACTGTAAATAAAAAAAATATGAACCCACCATTCATGATTATTATATGTCTGCGGACTTTGTTGGTAAAGGTCTGAGGCATCATACCATCATAAACCTTTATGTCTTTGAAAAATCAGGGCAGATTAAAGTGATTGACTCTTGAGATTGGGTTGTAAGTTTCTCTCTATCAGTAAATCAGAATATTATCAGTGAAATCAACACTCTACCTGATGAGGATAATGTGTCTTATTTATAACTGTTTTTAGTTTTAGACTACAGTCATTTGTTATGTAAGAAAACCTTATTTTTTCCCTCAAAATTAAAATCTTTTGTTCTCCTAACAGTGTTTTGTTTTGAGCACCTCAGGCCTTTTCTGTGTGAGGGCTTCATTCCTATGCCATTTTATACTTGTTTGTTTTGCTAGGAATCTTGGTAAACTGGAATTTCTGATACTTAAGTTGAGGGTTCAGTCTCTCTGCTCATTTAGGAAAATAATCATTTTTGATGTTGACCTTATTTTTTTCAAATCAGCTATATGACTGAAAATGGTCAATTTTGTTGAATAAACTAACTTCTTGTTAGTGGTTATGTACAGTGTACACTGTATTTCCACAATAAAGGGGAGGGGAGGTACATTGTAGTATGTTGCAACACTGGTGAGTAAGGGAGGAGATGGAGAATAGTGACTATGGGTGTGAGTTAATTTTTTTCTGCTTAGTCAGAAACATTCTGTCAATCTGACTTCAATGAACAGTGAGGCTAAAATTGTTGTATTGGCACACTATTCACTACAAAATTTCCTTGCATACTTGTAGTGAGTCATCACCATTCATTCGGGCTTCCTCTTGTATTCCTGGCATTCTGTAAGATCTTTATAGCGACACTGTAAAGTAACTACTTCCATAAGTATGAACAGCATCGGTAAGATACAATGATTGCTGTACTTGAAAGTGATTTCTCTTGTCTAGCCATTGCTTCCTTATAAGCTGCAAACCAGATGGCCAGTGTAACCCGGGTGGCTGGTCACAGCACACGGTTCCTACCTTGGGCAATTGTTCTTGAGTGTGCTAAATGTCTGAAACGGTGGCCTGCTCTAATCTGGCTCTTAAGATGCTTGCCTGCTTTTTCACATAACGTTTTTTTTTTTTTTTTTTTTTAATTAATTGCTGATGTGTTGAGATTCTTGTATTTCTTATCCAAAAAGCAGAGATCTGATGAGGAGCAGAGTGGGCACGGGGAGCAGAGAGCCAGCCCAGCCCGACTTTCTTTCGGCAAAAAGCAGCTTCCACCAATTCCTAAAAATACAGCCCCTATTACCAAGCCTGCGTCAACTGGCACCCCAGCCCAGTCTGCCAATGGCACACACGCCTCCTACGGCCCCTTTTACTTGGAGTACTCTCTGCTGGCTGAGTTGTAAGTATTGGACCACTGTCCGAACTTAAAAGTTCAGTGGGTTTACTTTTATTCCCTTGGCACTTGTCACGCTGTGTTTTCATTTGGATTTCCTTCTCAAAATATGTTGGTAGCACTTGCTTTTAAAAAACATCGGCACAGTCTATATTACAAATGTTAAAGCGTCCCTTTAGTTTGCTATTCAAGATGAAAATTAGTTTCACACGTTTCTCTCCTGTTTGTATTGATCTGACTACTTGTCATGTGACCTGCAGCACACTGGTGATTAAGCAGAAACTCCCTGGAATTTATGTCCAGCCATCGTACAAATCGGCACTAAGTAAGGACTCTTTATTTGAAGTTAATGTCTAATTCACCGCTTGTTGGTATGATACTAACATACATATGTCTCTAACTGTTTAGTGTGGTTTGGCGTCATATTCATCAGACATGGCTTGTACCAGGATGGGGTCTTCAAATTCACTGTGTATATTCCAGATAACTATCCCGATGGAGAGTGTCCAGTAAGTATAGTGTACTTTGTATTTTGCAGAAGCATAATGTGCATCCAGTCTTATAGTACTTATGCTTATGGTGAAGATTTTCCAGGTTTGTTTTAGAAAAAAAGACACTTGAAACATCTCAGGGCGTATGTTCAGACTTTTTAAAACTTTGAAATTACATGCATTTTTCAAGGAAAGTTAATTTGTTGTCTATTAAGGATAACATGAAAGTATCCGTGCATATTCTTATTCGTCCAGGTCAAGTATACTCAAATCAAATGAATCAGGTCAACTGGAAACAAATCTATGTCCAGTTGACCTGATTCATTTGATTCGAGTATAACATGAAATCAGCCATCTAAGCAGCCTCACAAGTGACAGTTGACAAATTATCCTGAAAATGACACTTTGTGTTACGGAAAAGTCAAAAGATTTTGTTGGGGAAAAAAAAGTTGAGACAAAGACTCAACCATCTCTTCCTTTTGCTTTGTTTCAGAAATTAGTATTTGACATCCCAGTCTTCCATCCTCTTGTTGACCCTGTGTCTGGAGAGCTTGATGTCAGAAGAGCTTTCACCAAATGGAGGTGTGCTTTTTATTCTAATGGTTATCCAAGTATCTTTTCTACTGTTTTAACTTGAAAATAAGTGAACTTAATTGTTGGTTTTGTTTCGAACGCCACCATCCCCCCACAGGCCAACTCACCCCCTATTAGCCGGTTTAGCTTGAGTGATTTTGTTAGACAGTTAAATCATCTGGGTGTTGCCTGTGAAGTTATTTTTTGGACCAAAGGGGACCTTCAGTTGATTGTTTGCCATATTCCTGCATTCAGATTTAAGGATGTCAACTCATTATGTTCTTGTAGACGGAATCACAACCACATCTGGCAAGTCTTGATGTATGCACGTACAGTTTTCTACAAGATCAACACCACAGAACCACTCAATCCAGAGGCTGCTGTGCTGTGAGTGTTTTATTTTCAAGAACTTTGAACCATAAAAGGCACAATTACTCTCTCATTCTCTTTGACGTTGCATAAGATTAGGATTTAATTTATGTATTTATTTATTTTTTGTGGGCTTAGTTCCAACAAGTGCCAGTGAGCCATTTCAGCATGTCAGCATGCACAGTAGCAGATATGTTCTCAAGTATACCTTTGCCTGTCCTGCTGAATTTCAAAATGTCTGCTTTGAAATACAGTTTATTAGTTCCACCAAGCACGTCTGTTGCTGTTAAATGATCTCTCCTGCTACCTGTCGCATCTATGTTGATGTACCTCTATTCTTATGGCAAACCATATTCTGGAAGCCATATGCATGTTTTTTTAAAGTCCTCTAGGGAAAAAAAATGTTTGATGTGCCTAAGCCTTTAGTTATATACCATGTGTCACATCTGTCTTTTTTTATTACCTGTTTTTCCCTTAGATATGAGAAGGATGTGCAGTTGTTCAAAAGCAAAGTGGTTGATAGTGTGAAACTATGCAACAGTCATCTTTTTGACCAGCCCAAGATCGATGATCCTTACGCAATAAGGTTGGTATAGTGTCTCCATTTTTAACATTCCACAACCCTCACCACTACAAGAAAACACACCCATGTAATTCCTATATGCTTACACTGAAACCCTGAAGAGGGAAATAAAAAAGTTCTCTTGCTCATACTGTCCCTCTTATCTTTTGCTAGTTTTTCTCCATGGAACCCAGCTGTTCATGAGGAAGCAAAGGAGCGGATGTTCACATACAAAGTACGTTTTTAACATAATTCAATTTTTGTATCTTTTTGTGTACAAGCAGAAGAGTACAGTTTATTGCGGTTATCCTCCTGGAATTAAAACCCAAATGGTATGGTTAACCAGCTAATTTGCCTTTGTTGTTCTAGAGACGTCCTGAGGATCACCACAAGGGAACACAGGTGTCAGGCCTGTCTTGGGTAAAGCCCGGATCGACGCAGCCCTTTAGTAAAGATGATGGTCCTCACCAGAGCTGAACCTGCAATGTCGTGCAGCAGCCACTAGAGGGAGGCATATGCATTGTTTGCTACACCACTGGCTGACCTCAGCTGTATATGAACTGGATCTTTGAAACAGTTGGGAGAACTTTGTTAAATCTCCGTTATTGCTCAGCTTTAAAAGCTTTGTAGGCATCTCCTCAAACAGCTTTAGAATAAGGAAACAAAGTTTGTATTATATGTATATCGACGATGACAAATGGATGTCTCAGAAACATCGTTTAGGCTGCGATGCAATCAAAGAGCTTTCTCATTTAGATTTTCAGATCCATGCACATGTTGGGCTAAGTGATACAACATACTGTCCCAAAAGGAGCTGAAAAGGATGAGCAAAGCATTCATACAGTAAATATAGTGGACTACATGATCTCTACCACTTGTTGAAATTGGCTCAGGACTGTTTATTTGTCAGACTTGGAATGTTGTCAGTCACAGCTGTGTGAATGAAATCTCCTTATCGCCACCCCTCCCATTGCCCAATTAGATTGACATGATATGTTTTGTATTTGTATCTTATTGGACAATGATTTATTTTAAATCCCACTGTGTAAACTATTGTCTTACATAGTTTCTAATTTAAAAATATATATATAAAGCAGAGCAGGAAAGGATGGGTTTTAAATGAGATGCTAAATGAGTAAACTCATGTATTTTATGTTGTCTGATTTTAAATGATTTCAAATGTTTTATGTACCTTTTGTTGGTTATTAAAGGGTTGATGTGTAAATAAGGAATGCTGTGCTAAGCTTTGACATTTAGAGACCATCGATGCTTGGATTTTCTAAGTTAAGTTTTGGGGTTTTCTTGGCTCACTTTGCTAATGTTACAAGTCAAAGAAGTTACAGCAGGGTTTCCACGAGTCAGAAGTTATCAGAACTGTATTCTGTTATGCTTTAGTTATCAACTCGTTTATGAGCAGCACAAAATACAGGTTTATCCAACTACAGCAATTCACCCTTTCTGTTGCGATAGACAAATGTCGCTTTTCATGTAATGTTTCCATCTGTTCAGGGTTCTGGCTTGTTAGTAATATTGCCCAGCTACTTTCAATATGCAAATAATATAAACTAAATGTGCGGGGGAAAGTATTGAATTTTCAAATGTGTGGGAACTCCAGAAGGAAATGACTCGATCAAAGCAGCAGATGTGGTGCTGAAACCTGTTATACTTAATAACTGTTGTGAAAGGCAAGGATGTAACAAAATCTCAGTGTATTTCACACACTGACATTTGGACTGTTGGCAATTTAGAACATGTGAGTTTTAATGTGTTCTATATGAACTCTTCTGTTCCAGTTAGTGATAGTACTGCATATATGACATGAGGTTTAAATCATTTTCGCTGAAATCAATAAAATGATCAAAAAAAGTAATTGATTTCTATTTTGTTTGAAATTGCAGTTCATGGAGAATCACCATGAACCTCCTGACGCAGGCCTTACATTCTAAAGTTTAAATTGTGATTTAAAGACTGCCATGGTTTGCAAATCCTTTGCAACCTATTTAAACTGAGAATCTTTAGTTTTTTGTAAATATATACTGGATTTGATTTTGAGGCTTTCTGTTTTTACTTGTGCTTCACACAGCGTCTTAACTTTTGTCATCATCCTGGTTGTGCTTAAAGGTATACCAT
This sequence comes from Hypoplectrus providencianus, assembly GCA_028566105.1. NCBI lineage: Eukaryota > Metazoa > Chordata > Actinopteri > Perciformes > Serranidae > Hypoplectrus > Hypoplectrus providencianus. The sequence continues at coordinate 23,524,007 of JAOWBC010000001.1, forward strand.
GGAGGATTTTCTTAAAACCAAATAAATTAGTAGACTCCTTAACAAGTAATTCCTTTAAATCAATATGACTTGCGACCCTCAGGAAGTGTGTGTCGTCTAGACCCTGCCCTCTGCCATTATTTTCTCTTTCCTTGCCGTATCAGTTTGGCTGGGATGTTTCTGAAATCACCCTTTGGGTATGAAGCTACCAAAATAGCTGACATGTTGCTGACAAAATGGAAATAAAGGCAGTTAAAGGCTAGGTGATTGAAATCTGGTATTTGTTTTCACTTCATTTAAACATGAAGGCAAAATAAGGCGCTTACTAACAGTTATTGACAATTCAAGCATTGTATGCCTTTAAACAAATAAAACTGAAGTCTTCAAATGTCATGTTGATAAATGTTTGGTTTTTCCTGGATTTCTTTGTCACCAAGTGTTTTCAAGGCAGATGCTGCAAATTGACAAATGCTCATTGCAGGGCAGGGGAAAGGGGGGGAACGAGTAATGATTTTCAACATACTTAACTTTCTCATATAGTTGTGGCTGTTACATATTTATCCAATTAACTATGCCTACTCTAGGCAACTGTCTGTAATTTATAGTTTATTGATACTGTGGATGTAATGTTTAGTTATTATTCATAATAACATCTGTTGATATTCATTTTTTCCCTTTTTATTTTTATCTCAGGAATATCCTATCAGAATTTGAAGGTACTTTTCTTTCATGCTTCTGGGCCCTTCGAATTTGAAAAATATCTCCAATTGTGTAAAATCACTGTGAACACACTATTTATTAATGACAAGAGTTAAGAGTAGTCTTATTTTAAATCATTGAATTTAGGGCAGTATTTTGCCCAGTCAGCCACCAGAGGTCGTTATGCCCCCACAGTGGAGAGCAGCTCTCCCACCCCTGTCATGTTTGAATTGAGCAGAGACGCCGGTGCATGTACAAACGTAAAACCTTTCTGGATTGGCTCTGGCGTGTACGCGGCCATCTTATGCATTCTGTCAACATAGTGGCTTTACACCTGAAACCATGAATCAAAAAGCCGCGTTCAGGGGCTGGTTGGGGGTACAGCTTATCAAACGCACTCTCACTGTGAAAACCGGTTTTTCTTTTTACATGGAAGGGTGAAATTTTGGCACTTTATCGGTGGTCCAATCAGAGAAGAGGTCACTAATATGCAAATGTGGTGTTATCACAGTCACGTCAGCAGCAGCGGTAGAGCCGCTGTGCCGTGGTCGCCACCAGGAGTACAACTAACAACATAGTCACAACTTCGCCGATAACACTCTCTGTAAATTAACGTCCGGGGTTCTACTTTTGGCTTCATTTCAGGTAAGAAATAACACTTCTTCAAATTATTTTTGGAAAAATATTTCAGACCCGGGGTTTTATGTTTCATTCAGGCAAGGAGCTGTCAAATTGCTGACAGTCAGTCAGCGAGGCTCGCCTCAGCTGCCTGATGACACACCGCCTTGCTGAGTGTGTATCTTCCCGGTAGATATAAGAGCACTGACTTGCCAAACTTGTCCTCCTTAGTTTTCGGTAAGTTTGCGTATTAAATGGTAAACGTCATCGTACTTTTTCACAGTTTGCCGGGTAAATTAAAAATGCGCGTGGCTCCAAAGTAGTCCTTCGTGGGTTTTGGTCATGGTGGTCCTGAACTGACAGCGACCAGCACCCTTAGTCAGCACCGCACTTATATGGACCCGGTAACTGTTAGCAGTACCAGTGTGTCGGTGGTTTTGTTATACATGAAGTGGAAAGTCGGTCGAGGGTAAAAGACAAGTTGTTTTATCATGGACACCATCACTGTCGACCTCTCCATCCATCTTCGGCCTCCTCCCCCTCCTTCTATTGCTCACTGTGGAAGCGTCACGACACCTTTTCAATCCTGTGGTTTTCCAAAGTGGAGGCCTGGTTGGGAGCACGTGTGACCAACTCAACAGCCCGCGGCATCCAATTTAAACCTAAAATCAAATGTCCCACGTGCATTTATTTTGCTTCCACTTGGACAGCAGTTTTGCCTGAGGTGGTGCAACACATTGCCGCCTCGCTGGCTTATCCAACACCTCTCTCTGAGGAGCTGAAGCCATTGCTGGGCTGAAGATGAAGAGGATGATGTGACTTTAGAGGTGAGCTCGCTGTGTGATTAATTAAAGCAAGACCTCTTATCAAACTCATCAAAGCTTATAAAACACGACAAACGTGCCCAGTGTTACAAGGTTCCATTGATTGGACTTTTTTTTTAGAGTGCCTTGAGTAGCTACTGAAACGCACAAAAACTAATAGTGGCTGCTTTTCCCCGACATGGCTAACTCGGCGAATTGTAATTTTTGGATAGTTATAACTTGTTGGTTGGATGCTGTTTGACTTAGGTGCGCAGAAATGGTCATTTGTAGGGTTAGGGTGTAATGGCTTCTTGTTGATATTAGGCATGAGTTGCACGTGCCAGTATGGTGCTCACAGCGTCATAATTATGAAGGAAACAGCTGGGGAATGGTCTGCTTCTCAGGGCCAGATTAGGGGGGTGTTTAAAGGTTAGCAGTGGCTCGGCTAGCAAGCTGAGGAATATGCTGCACTGATTCAACGTGGGAAGTTATATAAACGTATAATTTCAAAATCATTTCACTTTAGTTTTCTAATGGAAAATTCAGCTTTACATCCGGTTTGAAAACAATTTCATTTGAATGCTTACTTCAGCTTTCAACTTTCAATTTTGGATTTTGTCTACCAAGGGTACATCATCTTGGTTGGTAATCATTTCAGATGACACACTTTAGTTTAATGTTTCACCTTTTTGTGTTCACTTAGTTAAGGGGCACAAGCCTACTTCATACACCATATCAAACAGAAACTCCATACTGACATCTTAAGTGATAAGTGTATCTCTACATCTTAAACGAATATCAATATTATAAAAATGATACTTGAAACCCCTTTTAAAGGTCTAGAGATTATGTAATTACCACTTAAGTATGACTAGGAAAGGTTTTTAGTTTTCTCTTTATCAACATTATTTCTCACGTCACCTGATTAACTTGTTGACAGGGTGTGAGACTAATCAGCAGTATGTTGTAAATAAAGATAGGCATTCCAAGAAGTTTAAAAATAAATTACAAGCAGCAATGTCACATTAACATGGTGTTGCAAGAAACAGGGCTGTAAGCTAATCACTGGAGTGAACCTGAAAAAGGAACAATACAAATGGACAGGAATGGCTTCTTGCCAGGTTGAACTGATTTATATTGGGACCTGTTGACAGTGGTCAGTGTGAAGATGTATGTTTTTGGTGTGTACCCTGTGGTTACGGTGAGCCATGGATGGAAAGAATGCAGTGATAACACTTAAGCATTTTCATAACTATGTTTGTTCACTTTATGATTAACATTGGTTAAGGCTTTGTGTTTTAATATTTTAAATAACCTTTAGTTGGACTGCAGGAGAAAAAAACTGCTGCACACTAAATAAATGTAATGGGTGACATTAAACACACAGACACACAAATAGGCGCTCTTGCTTTTTAACAGTCTACAATAGGAATCAAATTTTAGTGTTAAACTATAGCCATATTGCTTATGTTTTATGAAAATTTAAACTGTTTGTGTTTTATAGACTGTACAAATACATTTAATATAACCTGAGGAAATGTTTTCAATCTATCATGTATTTATTTATTTACTAACTTCTTAAGTTAGTCATATTATAATATGACATACAATGGCCGAGACTAACATAGTTATGGACTGAAAAACTGTGACCAACACCCAGTGTATTTAACAGGATAATGTACAGAAAAGCCCAAATGTTGTTTAATATATGTTGGCCAGTAAAACAATAAGAATCTCAAGTTTGACCAAGAAACTGGAGAATTGACTGTGCTTGTTTGTGCTTTTGTGTGCCTGGCTGTGTGCATAGCAAGTCAGCATATAATGACTGACCTCGGTAAGCTTCTGTCATCTTCCGCTGGTCTGTGGTTGCAGAATATACACACACCCGCTTGCAAGCTCGAAAAACCTCATCTGCCTCTGTCCCTAGCTGTTGAAATTCTATCAGCTGTCTGCACCTCCCACACATTCTGCAGTAGCAGGGCAGGACGCTTCATTGGTTGTGGGGGTGGAGGGGGGTGAGGTGCGCTTGTGTGTGAAAGGGTAGCGGGGGGAACAGGAAGAGGCACCTGCTGGTGGCTGGCGGTTGGTTTGCACCAGCTGCTTTGCTACACACATGAAAGGCCGTGCTGATGGATAATTAACGGTACCGAATTTCCCTCAGACCCTTTTGACCTAGCCATTACTTACCTTTTTAAAAGCTTTTTATGACACCTTATGGGCATTCATGCAGTACTAGCTTACAAGCAGTATCAGCTGTCATGTCATCTTAGCCTGAAATTATTTATATGTGTGTAGTCACATTTCATTTATCATTATTTCAATGAGTATCTTGTAGTGGATTTAGACCATACATTACTTAGTAAATTAACCTGCAATATTCATTGTATTTAATTAATGTTGTTCACTGAATTTTTTTCTCCCCTCTTTTTTTTTTTTTGGCAAGGGACACAATATAATGGACATGCTGTAGCTTGCAGTGAGGCTCATTGGGACCACTTTGGATCCAGTGACGTTCCAAAGGTTCCAGATCCACTCCAGTCTCTACCATGGACTTTTTTAACGACCCTAACCTCTTTGTTGGAGGTTTGGAAGGGTTGGATGAGGATGGCTTCCCTTCAGCACCTTCACTTGTGGATGAGCTGAACCTCACTGGTGACTTTGAGCCCCTCCAGGTGGAGCCTTTACATGCAGGGAAGCACCAAGACCTGATGCCACCAGTTACTACCCAACAAGCCATGCCTGCTTACAGTCAGCAGATGGGTCACTACATTGGCATGAAGGCACAGAATCCTATGGGGCAGGCATTTTCTGGTCCTGAGAGCACAGGTGGTGGAGGTGGTGGCATGATTGCAGGCCAACATGGCCAGTACCATAATACTGCCATGGGCCAAGTACCTCAATCCAATGGTCTGTTCTGTAACAGTAGCAGTCCAATGTGGGGAAACCAAGACCAGAATGGGAATCTGTACCACCCCTTATCACAGCAGCAACAACAGCTTTGTCATCAGCAGCAGCAACTGCACAACCAGCAACTTCATGTCAGACAACAGCAAACACAGCAGCAGCAACACCGCCCGTGTCATCAACAACAAGAGCAGCAGCACAGAATGCAGCAGCAGCAGCAGCTGCAACAACAGCAAAGTCATCAGCAACAGCTGTTAAACCAGCGCCAGCACCAACAAATGAACACACAGACAATGTCACTGCAGCAGCAGCATCACAATTTCTCCTTTCACCAGGGAGGTCAGACTCAGAGCCAACCGCAAGTTCACCCTGCTCAACAGCATGTTCAGCCTCAACTAACTGTAGGAGGACCAAGATTCCATACAAGGGCTATGCCAAGAAAGTCTTATTTGGATAGTCAAAATGCTTCTCGGAGTGGTACTTGCTTGCCACCACAGCAGCAACAGCCTCAGCAGGGTAGCTACCAGTTAACCAGGGGAGGTCAAGCCTTCCCTGGATCAGGACCAGGAGACCCTAACATGCCTTTCCCCATGCATTCTTCATCTATGGTTCACTCCCTGCCTGCATGCTCAGTCAGTTCTGCCGCAGCCTACCAAGCTGCTCAGTACCCTGCCTACCCTGGTGAGCCAGAAATACCCACTCTCAGTCAGCAGTCTTTGTCCACAGCCTCAGTGTCTATGCCCACCACCATAATCAAGGCACCCCCCACTTCTACAGTGCCTGAGCTCTCAGGGACAGTATGCCAGTTTCCATCCACAGCAGTGATGAGGACATCAGTAAGCCAGGCAGAGGAATGTCCCTTCCGGGCCCTACAGTGTTCTGGAGAAACCCAGTCATCGGAGATGTTTGGAGAGTCTATGAACTGCTACTCTAGTATGGCCGGCCAGCTGCCCTCTGAGCAGCCTCTGAGCTGCGGGGCCATCAACACTAATGGATACCAAGTATTGGGAGACAATCTCCTGCCATCAGATGCTCAGGATGGAGATTTGGAGCGACTGGAACCTCCGGACCTCCTGCCTGACCTGCTGCCCCAGCTGGAGGCTGTGCTCAGCCAACAGGATAATTCCAACTGTTCCTGGGTTGACTCCAGCCAGGAGAAGGGACATGAGCACAGGAAACCACCACCTGTTGAATACAAGGAAGAAAAGGTAATGCAGTGGCACATACATGAGTTGTTTTTTTTTTTTTTCCATGTTTTGGTTCTTGAGTAAATACAAAGAATTTGTCTGCTTATAAGCACATAAAGAGCAGTATATTTTAACTTTACAGAGCAACCCAATGAATTTTATATTATTTTCGTCCTAGTCCAAATTATATCCACACAGCCTATGCACTATGTCCTATAGCCTTAATTTCTTCTCTGTGTAGAGAATTGAAGGGAATTGAAGGAGGATGAAGGGTGATACATTTAAATGAATTAACTGTTATAATCACACCTATATTTGCTTTTCTAATGGAGGAATTTTCATTACTGACATAAAGAGAATTTTTGTATCCTTCCCAGTTTAGCATGGCACAGAAACTAGCCATTCGTGTAATGTTTAACCAACTATCCTAGATAGAGCATGTGCCTGTCAAGCAGGCAACCTGCAATCAGTGTTAGAGAGGGGGAAGGTGGATCGGTGGTACCTGGGGCCATCTGAAATCCTTCTGAAAATGATATTGGTCTGTCCAGCCCGGCCTGTCTATCTGCCCTGTGTGCCGACAGCAGGTCAGGCCTGATTAGGCTAAGAGTGGCAGGAGTGTCTTCAGGACTTAGCTGTAAGCATACTTAGGGCTATATCAAGATGTGGGTCAGGGCAAGCCAGAGGCACTTGCACACAGCCTCGCTGGAGTGTGGGGGAGGTTGCACACTGTTGTGGTTGCTGCCACAGTTTCTGTGTGTCTGTGTGTGTGAGTGCATGTGCACATGTGAGAGAGCAGGCGGGAAGAAAAGAGCCTGGTGGAGGAGAATGGTTAGCACTTGAGGGAGGGGGAGGGGGTTTGGAAGATGGAGCGAGCAGTAGCTCATGGAAAAAGGAGAGCTTAGGAAAGAAAGGAAGGGAAAGAGACAGAAAGGAAGAGCACAAGAGGGAGAAGTGAAGCAGAGGGGGTGGTTGGGAGAATGCATTAGCTGGCTGTAACAGGCTTCAGGCGGTTCCTGGACTTCAGTTGGCTAGCGACTTAGCAGCATCCTCATAGCCTCCAGGTCTGTGAGTGACACAAGTTCAGTAGCAAAAGCAACAGACATGTGGGTTTGCAAACTTAAAAAAAGGGCATTAATTTCAATGCATGATTTCCTTTTGATCATATTTTTGATCGACAACATTTCAGCAGCGAGACAACATAGATTTACAATTAAAAAGAATGTGTTGAGTGCAGCAACAATGGAATCTTTGACTCTTGAAACATGCCGTTCAAAAAATTCACACCTTTTAGAGAAATTTTGTTTTCCATGGCACATAACTGACAGCTGAGCCTCTTTCCATTGCAACTGACAACACAGAAGTGTTCGGCACTATCATACCAACCCCATCTTTTCCTGCCCTTACCTGAGTGTAGTGAACGCATGAATGATTACAATTATACAGTAACATTTTCCTTGACTAATTTAGATCTGTCTTACATCGATTCTGAAACCAAACCTATGCGTTTGAGGCCAAAACAAAACCTGTGTGTTTAGCATTGCCTCTGCTACCCCCCGACAGGCAGCAGGTGACAACAGAACGGGTGGCCTGTGTGGATGAGCTCTGGTTTTGCAGACCATTTGCCCATCTGCAAAGGTCCTTGATTGAAATGGGGCCATAAACCACAGCCATAAGAACGAGCCTCTCCCTGTCTGTGTCAACATCCAGCCCCGTGTTGATGCTTACAGGCTGACTGTGCTATTCATGTGCACTGATGTGTGAAGAGCCTGCTGATAGTGTGTTTGCTGAACAGGCAAGGCATCAGGGGCTAGCTGCCCACTCTTCACTCCCCCGCAGTGAATGGGGCTAATTAGGGTTTCCAATGGTCGTAATGGTCAGCTGCGGCTATGATGAGTAGGTCTGCAACAGTTTGAGTATTCTGGCTGAACAGTCAGTTTCCCAGGTTACAAAATTCTACGATTATATTGAGCAAAAATAATTCATCTGGCCCCTTTTGTAAAGGATCTGAATTCACTTGAACAGATGAACTCTATTCTGTCCCATGAATCATTTCAGCAAAATTTATGGACTGCAGGGGACTTTCTCTGAGGAGGTAGTTCAACAAGCATCAAGCACTCTAGAGACAACCTCCTGACTCCCCGTGTGTGTGTCAGCAGTCAGTATGTCTCTATACTGTGTTTAGTCAGGAACACTATGCAGATGTCTGAAATCTCTGTGCATTGTAACTTGTTATTGTTTTGCAACAATGTGTTTTTTTACTACAAAAATTTAAGTGTCACTACTTTGTGACAGTACTGGATTTCAAGGGATTTTTAATGTGAGTCAGAAGTTAGGTTAGTATAACAATTTATATTATTTTCTATAACAACGTTTTGAAAGTATGCCTTTTGAAGAGAAACCCCTTGGTGCCCACCAGACGGGGGTTATTGTTAGTAACCAAAATGGTGTTTAAAATAATCAGATTTCATATGGAGTGCTCTCCAGGAAAAAAGGCTAACTGCTAACTTGTAAAATTATTGAAAATTCTTAGCTACTAGATTAAATACAATTCTGTCTTGAAAGCTTATTGATAATTGAAATTGATAATTTAATTGCTTCAGTTATGGTTATTCTCCTTAAGAAATGTCCCTTTCTTATTTTGCTTCTTTTATACAATCCTAATGTGTCTTGATTTAGATTTGAAAGAGCCATTTATGGGTACAATAGCAAAAAGAAAACTTTGTTTTATTTATAGCGCAAAAAAGCAAATTCAAACATATAGCATAACTGGAGAAAGATGTTACTGACCCTGGTTTTAGCCCCACCTTTTGCCAACTTATATTCTTTCCGATTCAAATCAATTGTGGGGCACTATAGTCCTCCTACTTACAAGAAACAACAGAACGTGTTTAAGTGAAGTTAACAAATCCAGATGCTGTAAAATCTTGTTCTTTGCATCTGGTCAACAGTAAGATTTCTTTACTCCCTCCTGTAATATTTATTTGAAGTATGAGATTTGCCTGATTTAAAGGTATCCTGCAGGTTGGTACGGTAGGTTGATATAAATATAGTATAGACCCTGAAAATATTTTGATATATAAGCAAATTATATATGTTCTCATTTACACTAGCTTTATCTAAAGCCAGTTATATCAGCCTCATTACATTTCCAAGTGATCACAATGTCACATTTTATGGCACATGTTCTGAATGATTGGCATTACAATGTTATGCCACTGTCTGTAGTTTTTAATCAGACCCCATGAGTGCAAACAGCTTCTTTGCTAATTAGAAGAGAAACCGAGATGGAAGTGGAGGCTGGTGGATACTGATGACCTGGGCTGCTGTAGCCTCTACAGATCCCTGGCAGTGACACTGAGCAGTGCCCCCTCCCTGCCTGCATTGCTGGTTTAGATTTATTATCTGGCTTGGTATCACTGCTCCCCTCTCAATGCCCTACCTTGGCCCCTTAGCTGTATCACTTGTAAACAACTTAGGAAAACTGTGTGTGCGCTTTCAAGTAAGGGTTTGTGCCTTTATGTGTGATATGCCAGCTTTCATACTTCCCGACCTCTTTAAGGTTTATGTAACTCTGAGCCAACCAGACTGGGCAGGCAATGCCATAATCAGCCCTGAAACTTGACACCACGCATCACCCCAGCCCTCACCCCACCACCCACATGCGCCACACACATGCACATTTTGCACACTCACAAATGCACACTCCTGGGAAACCTGCTGCTTCTGTGGCCACATGGTGATAGGCTGTCTCATTCACACACTTTCCCCGATCACCTCCCCCAACATCCATACACTGCCCACCTCTCTCTCTCTCTCTCTCTCTCTCTCTCTCTCTCTCTCTCTCTCTCTCTATCTCTCTCTCTGAGATAGCTA
>JAOWBC010000001.1:23546787-23566494 GCA_028566105.1 Hypoplectrus providencianus
TCTACAAGCTGCCCTGCGCTGTAGTTTATGTAGTGTAAGGTGTGTGTGTGTGTGTGTGTGTGTGTGTGTGTGTGTGTTCGGTGTGTGTGCATGCGTGTGTGTGTCCTCCATGAGTTGAACCTGTCAGTCACCAGAGAGCTCACTACATGTGGAAATGAGGGGGTTAGAGTGAGGGAAAGCTTGCCGGCCCAAATAGAGCTTACTCTACCTTTTCATGGGCTGTAATGGTCCCCACCGTTTTCATGGGACTACGTGCTGCTAGAGAGATTGAAATCACTGCAGTGCTGGCAGGCTGTAATTTCAGTTATTTATAGATGTATTACACAGCTGCAGTGCTCCCAGTTTTGGTGCGTTTTATCTTTTCTCTCTCTTTCTCCCTCTCTCTCTTTCCGTCACTCTGATAGAGGCCCATTTTCATATATTTTTTTGTTTGTCCTCTTGCTGCTTCTTTCATGTGCCCTCATGTTCTTCCGCTCCTGAGCTTTACTTTCAACCCCTCCCCCCGTTTTTTTGCCATTAACTTGAATGAGAACATTCCAGCATGATCCAGTAAATTTCTTCCTAATAGCCTCAGCAGCGTTGCACACGTGAAAATCATAATGCAGCTCTTGTGTGTATGTGTGTGTGTGTGTGTATGTGTGTGTGTGTCTTTCCCCTTCCTTCCAAATGAATCGGTAGTTATTCAACTCCCTCCCCCCACTTTGTTGGCGAGGTTCAAGCTAATTCTCTTTATTTAGCTAGCAGTGTGGAGAAAAAAAAAAGCAAACGGCCGCGCCTGGGCCATGTAGGCATACGCAACACATTTTTAGATTAGGTCATCCATTTATGGGTTCCCTCTCTGCTGGGCTCAAGGCCCACCACAAGGCGCTTGTGTATGCATAACCGCAGTCACACCATCTATTATTCAAATATTATCATGTATCAGCCAGGCTGGATAATTTATGTCTGAAAGGCTCACTATAACCTGCTACACTGAGCTGGTGTTTACCCATACCCTTTTGAATACCTCAGTCCACCTTCATTTTTACCAGAGTTCACATGCCACATGGAGTCTCCTCCAAATGAACTAAATTATTGGGGGAACACAGGATGAAGGAGTGCTGGTAGTAGTACATTGTAGGCTCAGACTTGAAGTGAGCATCATGTAGAGCGAGACAGGACCAACCACTCACCCCCCCAGCATCTGAGACGGGGACAGCAACAAGCCCTGCTGTCTGACAGGCTCACACAGCTTTCAGAAGGTTTTTTTTCTGAATGAGTGATGGCTTCACTTTTTTCAGTTAAAGTTTTCTTGCATTAGCTGAGCTCTTATGTTCAATGATACCTCTTTATTTATTTATTTTATTCTACTATTATTACTTAAGATCAAACATGAATATATGTTTACTTAAGCTTTTATATAGGAAAAGACAAAACCACTTAAGAATGGCTTTTTAAGGTTAAAGACCATTGTAGCAAATGTGTGATTTTTCAGATTGGGTTATGTAAATACAGTTGGTTAAGTTTATGTGGAGAAATGCATGATGAATAAGTCATTGAAGTGATTGCAGCACCTGAATGGCTGCAAACTGTAATTCGGTCTGATATTTTAGTTTGGTTTGCCTTTTTTTGTGAGAAAACCTGCTGAAGTTATTTTTTGTACATTTGAGCATAGCAAAGCATCTGAGCTCCACTGAGTCATCTACAATAGCTGACATTTTGTCTGCAATATTTCTTAATTCTAAAACCTCTCCCTTTCTTTTTATTCAGCCTCGAAAGAACGCTAATGGTCCTGGGAGCCAGGTACGGGTCCTCAGTCCCCCAATGAAGAGTAGCTCATCTTCCTCCTCCTCTTCCTCGTCGTCTTCATCCTCATCCAGCTCCTCATCGGAGAAGAGGACGCCACGGAGGACGCATCATCAGATGGAGCCAGCTTCACAGGACAAGCAGGAGAAAGCTAATAGGATAATATCAGAGGCTATTGCTAAGGCCCGGCAGCGTGGGGAGAAGAACATTCCCAGAGTGATGAGCCCTGAAAGCTTCCCCAGCTCTTCCTCACAGCACAAGCACCGCAAACGTGAGCACAAAGGAAACGGCAAGGCACGACCTAAAGACAAGACCTGTAGGAAGGCCTGTATTGTACCCTCCTCCAAGCCCAAGCAGAAGGCCAAGATTGGGTATGTAGTCACAGCTGTCAATACTGTTCTGTAACACACTGAAATTCACGGTCAATGTTAAAATAATCAAACAAGTAGAGATTTGATCACGTCCTACCTTACCCAAAGTGATGTGGAATTTTTCTTTTTAACATAACACAAGCCTATACCACTGCAGCATATAATGAGCCTGAATGAGCTAGTGACATATACCACTGCAGTGGGTAAACACTCCTGTCGTTGTGCTGCCATACCTAAGAAGATTTATGCACATTGGAGCCAGAAACGCAGTTGCACTGAACTATTTCCATAACTGCTAAATGGAATGCATAATTTTTCTTTATTCGTTTTTTGTATGCAGTAGTGTTGCAAAAATAAATCATCATAGAATGAACAAAAGGACACAAAATTGGGGTATTTAAATATTCAATTTATTCAAGTATTCACAGCCTTGTGAGTGATATTCATATCAATATGTACCAAGGAAAAACGGCAGAGCAGTTAATTTTTTTTCTCAGCATCAAATAATCAACAGAATCTTCACTCATCACTTTTTTCAGAACTGGAAAAGAATGTTATAACTTTTTTTTTTTACTGCAGTCTTCCTCTTCTAAAAGGAGTTTCTCTCAGATCCTGTTCACTTCAACTATTTTCTAGTGAATAAGCCCAAGGTAGTGCAAAGTGATACAAATTACCAAATACTAGAAGAACCAGATATGCAGATGTACAGTGTTAACACAATGCTTTCACTTGCTCTGATTTAGTGCAAAAGGCTAAAAAAAAAATCAAACAAACCTGATCCTATAAGCCTAAGGGAACAGTTTAGATTTTCTTCCATGTAGAACATGATATGACGTTGGTCTTTAAAATGTTTGTTTCAAGAGGCAACATTGCAGCTCATTTAACTGACATGCTGCTAAATTCCTAGGTCATCCTTTTCCATGGCCTATTGATAGCCCCACAGAATCAAATCCAAATGATACTGTTAAAAAAAGTTGGAGTCCACTGGGTTTATGCATATAATATAAGCTCTGTGACTTGGTAATCAAAGTAATATTGTTAGGAGGATGATGATTATATTTAACATTGCATACATATGGATATGTCTGGACTGATCACCTACACCTGCTCACTGTACTGTTACTGCCAGTGTTTTTGATTTCTATCATGCGTATGCACCAGTTGATTTTGCCCGTACATTGTTTTACTAGCGTACATTTTCTGCCTGTGCTTGCCAAGATGGAAGCTCAAAGTTCAACAGAATTTACAGCACGCCATAACAATAAAGCAGGCTCAGTCATCAGCATAGACATGGGAGGAGCAAACAAAGGCTGCATTTACATGTGAGACAGTGCTGCAGAGTATTTTCAGGCAAGTAGTGCTGATGTATAGATACCGTGATCCGCCTCCCATCCCCCTGTTTAACTGCTATAAGCAGTGTGTAGCTGCTAAAAGCCACACCCAACACAAGCTATTGAAATATCAGCTGGTGCAGATGTGAGGGCAGTGAGCTGAAGGAAAAGGGGGGATGTTTAAATGCAGCAATGTCTGATTTTACCGCTGTAAACAACTAGTATTGTTAGGTTGAACCATGATTGTTTTTTCTCTTTTGGACTTAGCGTGAGAGTGACTGACAATGGTCAACAATAATAGCTTGCTGGCAGCTGTGTTGATTAATAATTGGATGAGCTAGGCGGAGGGAGAAAAGCTGTTGCAGATAATGGATTTTTGCTTGGTGTGTGTGTGTATGTGTGTGTGATAATGACTAAGTTGTGGCAGTGCCGTTGCTTGGGAAATACTGAGATGATGGAGGAATCAGTCATAGTGATACAGTCCCACTAGCTTTCAGCTTTAGTTAGAGGTACACGCTTGGTGATTCTGACAGTCACTCAGGCCTCTTAGCTGTTTGGTTAACATAATGATTGCTGATCTGGAGGCATCACTGAACATGCTCAGTTTTGATCATTCAATAAAAGCTCAGTTTGATGATGCAATTTAACTTTGAGACAAAACACATTCAAGATCAGGAAGCTTAATTCCATCTTGGTTAGAAAGTGCACACCCAGATCCTTTTTTATTCGTAAACACCTCGCACCCGTAGAGAGGAGGCTGATGAAACCACCAGCATTCAATCAAATGCAATCTAAGACTTGTTAGTCTTGAAGGGCAGCAGCTGAATGGTCCTAAGTCTGTCATATAAATGTGTTTTTGATAATGATTCTTGCTGTTACAAGGTAACAAGGTGTGTAACCCATTTTTAGTGTAACCATGCTTGGCCTACATAGGGAAAAAGCATTTGGCTGCATGCAACATAACCTGCTTATGGAGCCTAATATTGTCTCAGTCAACCTTTTTATAGAATTCATTACATCATGCATTCCAGCCATTTTGAAACGTGAAACCTATTTGTTTCTGTATTTGTCTAAACCAGTTTTATGTGAAGTTTCTCAACACAGATGCTTTCTGTCTGTGGTGTTTGTAATAATGCTACCATGATCAGTTTTATTAGGCGCTTTTTCAAGCATAGTCAAATCTGCAAAAGAAATGCATTTGAACTCAACACATTGTGTGATTTATGCCACCCTTTCACTGTATTGATGTGTTGCATACTCACAGATATACATACTCTTTAAGTTTAGAAAATATTTGCATGCAGAGCTATTGGTTAAGACCAATACAAGTCTTTTAAAGCTCATTGACTGCCTCCAAAAAATAAAAATATTGAGGTCTTAATGAGTCTGCAGGAATCAGGGCACGTCACCATTGACAGTATGCAGTGCACATTATCGTGAGTGAGCCGCAGACTTGTCAGAATTTGGACAGTTGTAATAAATATGCTTAATTTTCAACAAAATTCAGACAAATTTGTATATAACCTTTGAGTTTGCAGTGCTGTGACGTAGTCTTCAGTTGTTACAGATGTGCGATGCAGAATGCTGTCACAGTCCTTCAGAATGTGGCTGAAGTGATTTTGTGCAGTTGTAGCACCTGCTCTGTGCCCCTTTCCTTTGTTTTAATTGAGAAAAGAAGTTCAGATGTATGGGGCCTTGGTGTTCTGTGGAAATGGCATATACAGATGAGAAGAGGCTTGTGGGAGTGTGTGAATATTTCATCTGAGGTGTGAAGATTCATAGCTGAAAAATGTTCATGCTAGTAGTGCTTTTACTTTTAACTAATTAAAAAAACACACATTAGAGACAAAAACAAATTATGTGTAGTTTTCTTAAGCACGTTACATAATGATGGAACTTAAGGCCTTAATTACCAACATTCATGTGACTCTTGATGTGGGAAAAATATCGTGGCCAAAGCTCAAATAATACGCCTGCTTGTATTGTGTCCCTTGAAGACAGTAACAAATCCAGCCAGTCCAGTTTCACTGAGGCAGGCAGGTCTAGGCCTTGAATCATACGAAGCCAAAGCATGATCAGTCACAGGCTCACGGCTCTGTAATGTAAACACAGTGACTAAAACATAAATACTACCATGTTGGCCTGAAAACCAGATGAACTGATTATATTCCTCTTTTTCACCACTTACTTTAAGACTTCTTTATGCTGCAATAAAAATGACTTTGAAAATGAAAGTAGAAGGATGTGCTGTTTAAAGCATTATTAAGATGTGGTGTTTCTTGTTAAAAAGAAATACTTTAAACACATAAAAAGCAGATAACTCAGCTTTGGGACACACGCATCATACATTTTTTATAACGTCTTACCCTGGTAGTGAATGCATGTGAACACAAGACATGTCAGGAGGAAGCACGCTAGCCTAGCAGAAAAAACAATCAAGCAGTAATGTAACACTGACTTAGTAGTAACATGTAACAGTTTTGTGCTAGTTCACGCTGTTGAAAAAGAAGTGAATTTTGCTTTTGTGAAATTGTATAGACAATTATAACACAATTGTGTTTTTTGTGCATGTCTTTTGCCAATATAAAAGACTGAATATGCTTGTTTCATGTTCTCTGTAGAAGTCAGAGCCCTCTTAGCCTTAACTTCAATACTGATGTCTGAGAATGCAGATAAAGTTTGGTGATAGTGTGCTGGCAGTGCACTTTCTCATTTGGGGTTGGCTTGTACATGACTGTATTTGGCTTGAACCACCAAATACAGTGAGACCTGGTGTGTTTTTGGCATGTGGGTCCGGTCAGTGACACTGGGGGATAGTTGTTGAGTTGCTAATGTGGGGCGATGCAGACAGCCTGTGCACACGATGACAAGAAGCTCCTGGGAGAGATTCATATCGGAGGAGAGTCCCGATCATATGCATGCACCACCCAGGATCTCCCCATAAAATATTGATGCTTCTCGGCTGCAGAGGTACTAACCTTCTGCTAAAGTCATTACTTGAGCGTCCTCTCTGAGGGTGTGTGCAGGCCTGTGTTCAGTGTATGCTCATTCTTCCATTGCATCTGACTCTTCTTTAGGCAGGGAATGTAGCTTGAGATAAGACTATTACCCTAATTGTCTGTGCACTTAAATGGTGTGTTTCTCTGAGACCACAATGCTGTCAGTTCTACCTGGTTTTCTACTACATCATCAATTCCATTTAATTGGAAGTAAGTGCCTTCTGGATTACTTTGCTAGTTAACACTACCAGCCGCTTGGCAAGCAAGTTAGGGGTCACATCATCATATGGAAAATCTGTCTGACTGATAAGAAGCAGAAATGAAAGCAGCTGATTAAAATATGGATGCAGCAGGCGCTGTGGCAGGTGGACAAACAACCTGACACATATCCAAGAAAAGATGCAATGCATTTGTCAGTGATCTATGTCTTTGCTATTAAAGTGCTTAATTATATATTAGGGCAGCTGATCGGGGGGTGTTTGGTGATTTTTTTTTTATTTTTTATGTGGTTACGTTCTCCTCAAAGAACCAACTTATGATTTAATAAATGTAGTACACTAAAGAGGAATCATAGAAACTACTTTAATGATAAAGAATGTTGTCAACAACAAAAAACACACATTTAAATTGACTTTCATCGTTGGACCTTTTATCAAAGCTTAAGCATAGACTGTAAGATCCAGAAGCCTTTAGACAAATCAAAAATGTGGAAGCTTTTGCACATTGCTGCCAGAAAATCGAAATAACCCTGGGGAATCACTCTACATCATCTGTTTAAAATGATGCAGGTGCTTGCCCAATAACTTTTAATTTACTTTTTTACAGTATTTGTGGGGATCATACAACTTTATATATCCCCTTATGAATAAAAAGTAGAAGGGCTCTTTTGGGTGCTGGGAATCCTTAAAAACACTTTAATGTGTTTTTCAAAGTGCTTGGATTTTGATTAAAGTGCTCGAAATTATAATTGCATTACTCTAACTAATAAAACTATTTACAAAATGTGGGTATATTAGAGAAAGAAAATAAGCCAGAGAAACCCTAATTGCTTTTTTCTTTCTGATGAGATTACTCTTCTAAAGCTTTGCTTGTCAGTTGTTGCTGAACTTATAGGGACTTCATTTTTTGCAGTGTAGCTGTACTGGACTACATTATATTGAGAGGTGTCTCTTTTTTTTGTCCACCATATTCATATACATAAGGGCAGAATATTAGTAACACCTCTCTGTGTAATGCAGTCTGGAACAAAATCACTATGATTTCAGTGCAAGTTCAATTCATTGATTTAATTTACAATAATAATAAGGTGCAGCAACAGCTTGAAAATGCACCTTGGGAATGATAAGAAAGTGCACGACTTTGAATTTGGAAAAAGGTCTAGAAAACCCTGAATATAATGATCCACGCTATACTATACCATCAGCCTTCTGTTAACAGCAGACATTTTACTTGACATAGCGAGAGGGAAATAACAGTTGTTACTCATCACAGTAATGATGGCTCTGTTCAACTCCAACTTAAAAATAAGAGTTCAGTTTTTGTCCGTGTGTCATTTGACTTGCTCTGTTAATTGAATTGCCTTTTTTCATTGAAAGGGAGACTGAAATGGATCATGGTGGGCATATGCCTTTGGTAGTAATGGGATATTATGAATGTCATCTCAGCCTTTGAGAGGGTGACCACAGGGCTTGCATTTCTAACTTGATGCATATACTGAGAGGAGAAGGTATTTTTTCAACAAGAATAATAGCTGTTGATTATTGAACATTTTTGCATGTCCTTTTTTAAATAGTTTTAACATAGGAAACAAAGGCATTGGTAGATTTTATTTTTTAAAGTCTGCTTTATGGGTACGTATTGAGCATGAAAATATTTACTAACAAAATCTACCCTTGGGTGAGACAAGGGTTATTTAACAGATCAGGCTTGACTGATCACAGCTCTCTGCAGGCTGGAATTTGCTTTTCTAGGCAGCCTACCTGCTGAAAAATAAGCTCATATAATCATCAGATGAAAGCAGTGTGCCGCTCAACCCCCACCCCTTTTTTGTGTTACTCCCTCCCCCTCCTCCTTTACATTTTTTTCCTAATATGAATTTGGTTCTTCCAGCATGCTCAAAGCTGTGCATCCAATGTTTCCTGTGAGCAGGCGTGTTTTAAATATGCTGATACTACAAAGCAGCAGGGTAGCAGGGAAATATCAAACAAAATGGTGCTCGTGAGATCAATTACATGATAGAAAATGGAGGTTTAAGTCTAGCGTATACGCAGCAGCGTATAGCTGTTCATATTTCAGGGCTTGCCTGCTAGCCGTCTAATCTCTTTTCCCTCACTTTTTCATTAGGAAGAGCTAAAGCTGTTTTTTTAATTGAGTGTTTTCCTAGTTAATCCCTTGCAGGGTGCACACGTGTGCATGTTCATGTGTTCGTGTGTGTGATATATAAACATGTTTATGGGTCCGTGTGGCTTGTCTCTGAGTCGAAAATCGCTCACTTGCTTCTTGTGAGTGTGTGTGTGAGAGCACTGCCCATTTTTAAAATGTTTGCTGAATAAAGCAGAAATCCCCTGTGTGGCCATGTGCACTGTGCTGATACAGTATTTGTCTTTGAGAGGGGGCTTGATGGTGCTGTTACTACTGTTTCCAGTTGTGTGCTGTGTGGCACTGAGATTATAGCCTTCCATTCATAAGAAGGGGGATTTCCTGAAAAGGACCAGCGCTACTGTCTCAATAAGCCCCTCAGGATGAGAAGCAGACACACGCACACTACACTTAACAGTCGATGTGCAGTATACTCTGTCACACACAATCAGAATTTCTGAGGTAGACACACTTTAAAACGATGAAGGTCTCTCTCATGCTGAAGCACCACATTGCAGTCTTGGCCTGTTAAGCACTATCATATCTTGATTCTATTAAAATCAAACCCTCACACACACACACTCCCAGTGGCGGCCTGCCAAGTAGGGCAGGACAACACTGGGGGGACAAGGGATGGAGGTTATTTGGCACAATAGGAGGATAGGAGCCAGCAAGCCTCAAACAGCAACGAGCCTATAACTCTCAGGAAAAAACTAGTGGTAGCCTATCATCAGGGATCACTATAATGTCAGATCAGGGGCAGCTGCAGTCTAATTAGAGATGCAAGATTATGTCTGGAGGATGGCCTCTTTAAATCGGGCTGGGAAGGCAAATAAATCACTTTCCTCTCCATCAGTAGCACACGTAAGAAGCACCATCACCATCCAGGTGGGAATGCATAAAACTGCATAAGAAAACAAGACGTTAGGAGAAATGAGATTAGAAATATAAATTGTATTTTGATGTTTATTCCAACTGAAATCTTTTTAATACGTTACACATGTATTGCTTCTGCCTCATGTGATAGATAGGCAATCATTACAATAATGCCATTACAGAAAATTAATTTTCAAAATGAAGTTTTTTCTTCATTTTGATATGAAAATGATTTCAAATAAATCAAGCACAGCTTCCCCCTTGTACCCAGTGGTTGTCAGCATTTTAATCTCCTTGTGTCATTCACATCTTTTTTTATTCTCAGAATGCAATTATTTTATTGTGTCCTTACATTTAAAAATAACAAGTAAGTATCATTAAAGACCATTGTGGTTAGCCTTAGCCATAAAGCAAATATTGATTATCCAATTGCTAAATAATTATAGGCTAAGTAGGCTATGAATTAAATCCCTTTACATTTTTGAGAGGAAGTTACATATGGCATGTTTTTATTCTAACATTGTGTCTTTGCATTCTCTGATGAGACAGGCTCGTCTGGTTACAATTTTATTCTTTCTGTTTTCTTTTTATTCAACAAAAAAGTAGATGGCAGTTGTTGCAAATCTCCCCGCCAAATGCTTTGGCATTTACTAATGTGCCTTGATGTACCCACAACCAGTTTTTAAAGCAGGCTTGCATGAAATCTCCAGCCTGTTGAAAAGACTAAGTTGAATATACTCCATACTGTTGTTAAGGCTGGACATTTTGGAAAAAAATCTTATTGTAATTGTTTTGGCTGGTTTTGAAACTGCGATAGGATTCATGCTATTGGAAGATTCTTGTCATTGGAAAATACAATCAAATATTGACAGATTGTTTGTTATGTTTGTAGACCTGGGCATACATCTATACGTTACCATAGTTTACAGTCACAGTAAAACGGCCTGGGAGTGACATGTTTCCTGAACTTTGGAAGTTCGGTCTTACTAACATGATTTAGAACAGGTTTTCTGCTACTTTGCTTGGGGTAGGATTGTAAGAGAAGCCCATTTCTGCAAGTAAACTGTGTTTAAAGACATGAAATCAGGCTTAAGCTTGTTTGATTTTATTTTCTCTTGGTCAGATTTACAGCATTGTTCTGCAACAGTGTAACTTTTGTGTAGCAAAGACGTGTAGTGGTTTTGTCTATTTGTTAAATACTCTTTCTAAAGCTTTTCAAAGTTAGCCTTCTAACCTTCAAAAGATTGATATGACAATCCTCAGCCATTCTACTCTTTTAATTCAAGGTCAGCCGACTTGTCTGGTTTTCTATGGCATTGGAACTGCCTTTGCTGCTGCTCTATATCCGGTTCTTCACATCAGGGAGACTCCAGTGTGACCCTGAAGAGTCGAACTGACTGCTTTCAGCCCTCCTTTTCTCAGTAAGAGGTTAATTTGAAAGTCCTCCCTGTCATTTGAGTTAATATATTTCAGCTTGTAGGGAGGCTATCTCGTCAAAGGAATGTGTGTGTTAAACCCCTGGGTGGTCCGGTGTATCAGCCACTGCAGGGAGGAACAGGCCGTAACCTCCCTGTGATGTGGCTTACGCTTTGTGTGTATGTAGACTATATGCTTTTCATCATGTTAAGCTCTAACAATGGCATGTTGCTGTTGTAAATGCCATGATTACATACAATACATGGCAGTATCCAGGAGCCACCTCACCATCTCTGTGTGTACTGGCTCAATCAATGATTTCGCAGCCCTCAAGTGTCTCTCCCTTCACAGTTCAGGTTTTCACATATGGGGATCAGAGAGATGCTTTAGCCCTGTTATATGCTGTTAGCTGCTGAGCTGCTGCCTGGTGATGTGACACTGGTATTCTGCTAGGCCCGTATCCCAGCCAGCTTTTATTTGGTAGAGGAAGAACATTGTGTTTTGTCCCATTCAGCTGCTTCCGATTTTTTTTTCCTTCCTTTTCTTCCCGGCGTCGCAGCTGGTTAATTTTTTTTGTAAGGGTGTCACTCTGACTTGGCACATTTGTCAATCATTCATAGTGTCAGTGGACATGTGCTGGTGTTGTTTTTCACAGGATGTGATGTCACCATGTACATTGCCACCCACATTGCCAAATACACTCCCAAGGGCACGTTGCATGGCAACCGTAAAGTGTCATTGTCAAGAGGATTTGTGAAATGAAATATCATCCAGAGGGGGGCAGGGATGCCAGATAGAAGGGACGGCTCTACTGCTCAGTGCTGCTTGTTGACCAGGTGTTTCTGATTATATGGTAACCTGTTCAGTAAGTTAGATGAACCTGGTGTATCTGAGGTATCTGAGTCTGTTTAAAGGAAACAAACTGCTGTATTTGTGTTTAAATTTTTAACAACAGAAAGGAGAGAAGTATTGAAGAAAATGCAATAAAAATGTACAGATTTTTGTATTAAGTCGCTCTCTGTCGTACCTACAGTATAATATTTTATTTGTTAATGGATTTGGGTTAATTGGAGCATATGCAAAATGTAACTGTTTCAATGCAATTCTATCTCCTTCTTTGGAATGCATGGGAAACCAATCCACACCGCAATAAATGTAGCTAAAATCACATCTTAAAATTATACAAAAGCTGGATTTATAAATATTTTTTGTTTGTTTTGTGTACAACATTGTACAGTATTACACAAAATACGCTCTACTGGATGTCTGTTGTGCCTCTGTGGTTATCACTTTGTTGTATCTCCACAGTGTATGAAGATTTATAAGAAAGTGACAATGAGAAAATAAAAGAACATCTCAGTCGATTGCTTTTCTTTGTCACCATCTGTTGACATCTTTGCATGTCAGACAATGATGGAATTAAACCAGGATGCTGCAGCTACGAGCAGTAACAGAAACAAAATTATAAAGCTTGTGAAGGTGCCACTACTACATCTAACACTTGGAATCCATAAAAACAAGGCAGTGTTTCTTTAAATGGTTAACTTGTTGAATAAGCTCTTCTGCTGCATAAACAGGTTGGTTTGCTGTCCCTTACATGTTCTTCTACAGGCTGACCTGCTTTTTAGTGAGGCCAGTAGATGTCTAAAGAACTGAGTTGCTGCCTAACAGACTGAATGATTGCTAACACTATAAGATACTGGCAAGCGTGGGAATCTTTGTTTATACCCCTCATGAGTCCCTCATGTAATTTCATATGAACAAGCCCCATAGGGACATCCTTCTCACTAGAGACATACCTGCTCATGCTGAAGTCTGTCAGAGGAGGCCTTTGATTTAGTGTGTGGAGCACAGAGCATGTTTGCCTTTGTGGGAAAGCTTTGTGGGTTTGTTATGTGTATGCAAACGCGTTGCAGAGTGAGAGAGTGTAGATGCAGTTGGTTGTCGTATGATAGCGGCGTTTCTACCCCCCGCCCCCCCCTTAACATCACACCAAGCCAGAGATTTGGCGCCTGTGGCTTCCAAGAGATAATACATGTGGAGAGGCACAAGATAGGAAGTATGTGCATATGTGGTGAGAGAATATATGAGGAAAGGTCACAGAAATAATATGTGACTGCGTGTGAAAGAGTTAAAGCATGAAGGACTGGCGAAAAGTAGAAGCTTGCGTCTATTCATTGTGCAATCTGCTGCTATCTGGGCTCCTGATATCCTCACATCTCTGCAGTCTGTGTTGGTACTACAGTTGCACATTAGGCCATGGTGCGAAATCCAACACTTACAAACTAGCAATGGTAGCTTAAAAGGAAAACATTTCCCAAATTATCATCAAATGGTGCTGGCTGGAATGCGCAGTGGGAGCTTTAGAAAAGCACTGAATTCCTTTCTTACATAAACTCGGGCAGCAGCTCCCATTGTGAGGATGTTAATATGTGTAAGCACTTCCGACCATACTTCAGCTGTTCTCCGAGCGCTTTTTGAATTTAAGTTGGGGTCAAAATTGCATTGCGACAGCTGAACAGAGAGAGATTCTTAGAATATAGACCACTGCTGAAAAAGCATTTATTGTTTATGGGCTGCAGTGCAGCAAATACAAATCTATGAACTCTTTTTCCACTCCATCTTGCACACTGGTGAAAACCGGTAGGGGGCTGAGCAAGTGTAATTCTACAATAAAATGAACAAATGGTATCAAATCTTTTTTTTTTCTGCCACAAATGTCGTTGATGTGCTGCTTATTTCTCTGCCCTGGTCTCTCAATATAAGCTTCTTTAGGAACGGATCGGTTAGAATTTTTTATAAAGTGTGGTTGTATGTGGTTCTTAACCATAGTTGGTATATTACTGAGAGTAGATGGCACTCAACACAACCTCTGTTTGGAAAATTAGGCATGGGTACCAGCAAAGAAGCTAAGTAAAGTACTGTTGTGGACAGGGACGGCAACAAAATAAATTGATTTTGATTTTAGGTGGCTAAAATATAAGTGTACACTATATTTAGAATATTTCCCTGCTTTACCTTGCTGTCTGAACAGATGCAGCTGTGTCCTCCTTTGTTCTCTTCAAAGCCACCATACTCCTTTGACAAAAAACATAATTTTAGCTCATACAACATAGGAAATGCTGGCTTAATACTGCCTCGATCAGTCAGTTTGTTTGTGTATTGTTTGGCTTTAGTGTTGTAAAGGGTCAGATTGGTACACAAACAAATTAACTGATCGAGGCAGCAGTAGAAAAGAAACTCCAGTGGTCTGCAAGGTAAAATTACAGTTTTTGTCAGAGGAGTATGATGGCTTTTAATAGAGCATAGATAACAGCTTCAGTTCCCTGTCGGAAAGGACTGTCTGACGGCAAGATTAAACTGTAAAAACATTCTAAATATAGCATACAATTAAACTGATACCATTTTCTTTCTCTTTTTTTAATTTTAAGGTGGACCTTTTTTAGGTGGCTAAAATGTTTTATTACGTTGCTTAGCTTCCCTGCTAGTTCTTCTACCAGCTTCCCCATCTGGAGGACAAACACCTATTATATATCACCATGGAGAACTACCCCATATAACCCTATTTGGAAAAAAAAAATGTGTACTAATCCTTTAAAATTCAAACCCTGTGTTAAAGTTCTGTTTATTTATCCACCACTGGGCTGTAACCCAGAGACACAAAATACTCTTATTTACAACAGTGCAGTTAACAGTACTGTATATGCTTTTCAACAGGCTTTCATTACTCTAGCCTTCATCTCATTTTATTCATGGTTTGCTTTTCTCTCTCACAGGAAAATTGTCATCAAAATTGGGAAGAAGAAAAAGCGAAAGCCAGAGTCTTCAGAGGAGTCGGATGATGACCCTCCCCCTCGACACACTTCTAAAGATGATGACTCTGTAAGATCCAGCGTAAACACACACTCACAATTGACATATCAACCTACAATACATGTCCCTTTTATTGTAAATGGGTTGTGAATACTGGGATTATATGCCTTTGCTAAAATGAACTGGAAATGGAAAGCTGGCTCTTTTTCTGCTGCCATTCTGCTAAAAGGCATGGAGTGAAGTAGTGTCCCCTGTCTGACTGTAGACACTGCTGCTGTGCCTGAAGGATGGCTTCACAGCTTCAGTTAGAGCTTGAGAAGATTCACTCTGTGGTTCACGTAGGGGTCATAAAGTGGGTGGCTATCTCAAGGGCACGTGGTTATCTGTGTTGATTATGGAGACATGATGAAAACATCGTCAACACAGCGTTATCTAGGTCAGAGCACCAACAAAAGCACCTCCAAGTGCACATGCCATGCACATATCTAAATTTAACAGTTTTTCAGTCACAGGGAAGCCAGAGAAATTGAAATCCTCCGGGGATTTAATTTGTCTTTGAAATTAACACTAAGTGATAATTTAATTTTGCTCAGTGTTATGATATCAAATACAGAGTAATTATTCTATTCCCAACTAAACACAAGGTACTGCTCTGGAAAATTAGTGATTGCTCACCTAGGGATGAGATTTTTGAGGGGTACAAAAAAAAGTACCAGAGGGTGGTTATCTAATACATACTAATGACTTTCTCTAAGATGTTTGCTGGCTATTTTGATTTGATCAATAATCGCAATTCTAAAAGATGAAATGTAATTTTATCTTGTTCTCAAACACAGTCCTGTGCTCCGTTGCTCACTGCTAAGTCATGACAGACATCTGCTATGTTAAGAGTGACTTGTCTGAATGAGTGAGGATGACAAGTGGCTTTGTCTCCTCAGCCCCACCACCCCTCTCTGCCTCCCATCCGGACTGTTGCCTATGATATAATTACGCTCGTTAAATGGCGCCCCTGGCCTTAATTATAGCCGTCTGTTGATGACTCATTTAGGATGATCCTGTTGAAGAAGTCAAAGTAGCATGGCTGACAGCTAGGGAAGAAGCATGGTCACCTCAGGGGTTCAGCCCTATTGTCGTGGCATGTGGCAGATTTGACTTTCCAGATTCTGGTCAGCCTGGGTTTGGGGATGTGAGGGTTTGTCTCCATGGGGATATCATACTCCACACCTAATTAACTTTGGCTCAGTGGCATTTATTCCTAATTAACTACATATTATCATTAGGAGGGGCTGGTGTATTGATGTAGGATACAGCACCCCACGCATATGATAATTACAAAGGCTTGACAGGAAGGAGTAGAAAGAGGCTAGATTTTAAAGCGGTGTTGTTTATGGGTGGGTGCGTGTGGGGTGTGGGTTGGGGTGGTGATTTTTTTTTTTCATTTTTTTCTTATCTTTCTGTAGTCTAAATTTCACAAGGTCATTTTTTTTTGTTTTTCGTGAACTTAAAGAGGATGGAAGACCGATATTACAGTTTACATATTAGTTTGAATATTCAGCATTTGTTGTCCATCTGAATACATATCATATGAATAAAAAATGTCTGCTGAAAAAAAAAATAATGCAGACAGGATACTTTTCTTAAAATGAGAATGATGTGAATTATCTGTAATGGTATTAAACATGATTTCAAATATGTTACTGTCAGACACTTAAAAACCTGCATGTACATTTTGGATCACTAGTAACCAAAGTGTTTCCACATTGTAGCTGTTATTTTGATTTATAGGAACTGCATATGTGAAACAATGAGATATTATATCTTAGCTAAGCAAGAAGTAGCCTTACACTCAGAACCTTGATAATAAATCAGTCATGAATCATGATTGAGGGAACAGCGTGTACTGTGTGGTTTTTTAGTGTGCTGAACGCTGGCCTCTTCAGTGATGCAAAAGTGTTAAATAGTGACGGTGATGCCTTATCTGATCTGCTGTGAAGCACACGAAAGGAGAGTATTCCCCAAGATAATGTTGCATTGGGGGACAGAAAGTACAAGTGTATGGTACATGTGCAGGATGATCATTGGTCAGATGATTTGCCAGCTGTGTGTACACATCTGTGTAAATAAGGAGTTATCTTTTTGAGAAAGTTATTCAATGTTTTATGGAACTAATTACATTTTTTAAATAGTTAGTCATTATTTCAAGAAGGTTTCTAATTACAATGACTTACAGAATCTCTCTTTATATCACAAGGTTAAGTGTTCATTTTACATTTTTAATTCCCTGGCAGAAAGTGGCCTTTATAAATTTGTGTTTGAAGCAATCTAGCTCTAAATATTTTTGTAAATGTCTTTACCTGTTTTTCCTAGAAGAGGCGATCTAATCGCCAGGTGAAGAGGAAGAAATACGCTGAAGAGCTGGAGGCCAGGTTGTCAGATGATGAAGTCAAGGTTATTGTCAAAGCCAAGAAAACCAACACAGCAGCATCCAAACAGCCTGCTGTTCAACTCTTTGTAGTAAGTACTTCTGCCCACAACTCCCCAGTAGCTAAGAGTCTGTAAGAACTTTTTAGGAAACATAAAAATTGTGCACCAAAATACAGAGTAGAGGTGTATTATTTTCATTGCTGATAAATCTTAGAATTATTAAACATATTTGTTGGCTTCTGAACAACGATCCAAGCTAAGAATATTTATACTGTGGTGATGACGCACATGAATATTGTTAAAAAAGAACTTATTTATATACTGAAAAACATGAACACATTTCGTACAAGAACAACAGCAGAACTTGCTTAGTGAAGTGCAGCACAGCTTGTTCTTTTCACCAACACATTGTGACGTACAAACCAGGACCCCTGCAGTATGCCTGTACAGTACGAACAAGGAAGATACATATTCAGTGTCCATTTTTAATCATTTAAATCCAACGACTGAAAAATCAGGATGGGATTATTGTAGTGACAGCTCTTTTGAACACATTTTCTTCAAATATCTGGTCCAAGGTTCCACCCTGCTTTCTGTTACAACAATCAGTCCTACTTCTTTCATTTTCTCTGCATAGGTGCAGGCAGTGATGAAGTAGCAAACCAAACTCTCTCCCCTCAAGTCAGTTTTATTCATGTGCCACAAAATCACAAATATGCCAGAGGGCTTTACACTCCATACAACATATAGCCCCTAACCACGGGTCCTCTGTTCCGATAAGGAGCAGAAGACAGGGGAAAAGGCCAGAAACCTCAGGAAGAGCTCCACTGTGTGCAGACTGTGCAGCTATATTTCCATTTTTTTATTACACACTGTGGTGTGTGTGGTTTTTATATAATGAAGTGTCCTGAGGCTTATGCAAATTTCTGCTGTGGGAAACTATAAATTAATGCTTGACATTAAATGTTTTATGTCCACTGCATTTGCAGGAGAATCCCAGTGAAGAGGATGCTGCTGTTGTCGACAAAATCATGTCTTCTCGTATCGTCAAGAAAGAGGTAGGGACATGCTTTTTTCCCTTGCTGAAGTGACTGTGGGAAAAAAAAACGCAAACTGGTGCACAATTAGCATGGATGTTGGTAATGACAAATATTTTGTTAGTTATCTGAATTATGATTAATAATTAATTTGCCAACATATTTATATCTTTGATAAATAAATTTGATAAATTGTAGGCAAGTGTAGCAAGCAGGCTCTAAATGACATTACTTTAGGATATGGCATAATGCAATCTGAAGAACAAGATATGCAGTTCTGTTTGTGACGTGTAACTTTACAAAGGAATAGCAAATTATCAAATTCTGTTTCATATAAATTTTCAGCCCAACTGTTTGGGGAATCAGGGTTGTATGAAGTTCATCTGTATTTATAAATTGTTCTCTCTTTTTAACCTCTCTACAGGTCTCTCCAGGAGTGATGGTTGAAGGGGAAGAGTTTTTTGTAAAATACAAAAACTAGTAAGTTCATCTTGACTGAGTTTTAAAATACATGATAAACCATTACAGAGATTTCCAAATGATATTTAAGGATTTCTATGTGTATTATACAAGTATAGTCTTTATCTGTTTATAGATACCTTTCAAGACATTACTGTTGCAATTTCCTAAATTATACAACACATTCTTAAAGCAAGAATTAGACAAAAATTAAAAACCACATGTCCTCAAAGCTTTGTGAAAAGCTGCTGAATAAGAACTATGTGCCTACATAAACCTAAAAGAATTTCAGGCATCCCTGGGACAGCTTTCAGTATTGTCATGTACATTTTCAAACGGTGATTACATTTCTCTTCTTGTGTACTCAGGGGCATTATCAAAACAATTGTAGTTAACCACAGATTTTCCACCACAGCCTCCCAGAGAAATAGTTTCTTTTCACTTGACAGATAATCTGTCAGCAACCGGCTCACGTTCACTGTGTTTTCAGCCCAATGATGAAAAGGATTGAAAAGCGAATGTCATGCAAGAAATTTGAAACACTGAAACCAAATGTGATGGAGGCATGCTTTTTCTGTCAAAAATGACGCCTTTTTTCAAATGCCTAAAAAAGCTTAAAATGGCCCGGAACAGCAAATTTTTAAACAGCACATCAGTAAAAAAAAAAAATCTCTGACAACATCTGCAGTCTGTGATCACACCTGCTGGCCTCAGCAGTGTCCCCAGATGCTGTTTAGAAGGTGTTTTTCAGGGTTTCTCACCTCTCTCTCTGTGTGTGTGTGTGTGTGTGTGTGTGTGTGTGTGTGTGTGTGTGTGTGTGTGTGTGTGTGTGTGTGTG
>JAOWBC010000001.1:23566594-23590721 GCA_028566105.1 Hypoplectrus providencianus
GTGTGTGTGTGTGTGTGTGTGTGTGTGTGTGTGTGTGTGTGTGTGTGTGTGTGTGTGTGTGTGTATATGTGTGTGTATATGTGTGTGTATATGTGTGTGTATATGTGTGTGTATATGTGTGTGTATATGTGTGTGTGTATGTGTGTGTGTATGTGTGTGTGTGTGTGTGTGTGTGTGTGTGTGTGTGTGTGTGTCAGCTCCTACCTACACTGTGAGTGGGCCACAGAGCAGCAGCTGGAGAAGGACAAGAGGATTCAGCAGAAGATCAAACGTTTCAAGATGAAACAAGCACAGAGGGCACTCTTCTTTGCAGATGTAAGGCTGTGTGGCTGTGTTTTTGCCTGTGAATACACTGTGTACTGTCTTTATGTGCACACTTATATTTGAACATTTGCTATGTTTGCAGTGTACATGCACATGAATGTTGTGTGTGCGGTTGTAAAATTTTCTTTTTGTGTTTTGTCTGTGTGGGCCATCACATCTGTGTGCATATATTTGAATCTCTTTGCTCACTCAGTGGATACAGGAGTGATTCTTGTCTCAGGTTCCAGATGGTGAGTGGGTATTTAGGTTTATTCTTTCCTTTTGCTCTTTTTTCTGTCTCTCAGATGGAAGAGGAGCCCTTTAACCCTGACTATGTAGAAGTAGACAGAGTGCTGGAGGTGTCGTATTGTGAGGACAAAGACACTGGAGAGGTAAAGTGAATTCTTTCTCTTATTTAATCATATCTATGAGAAGCATGTGTGAGCTTATTTGTGTCTACGTGCCTGAACATGTTTTACTCTTTTTCATTTTTTTGTGGTTTTTGTTCCTTTCAGTATATTCTCCACTCTAGTGATGTCTTTGTATCTCAGAAGTGCCCAAGGCCACCCTAACGGGCTCCCTCGCAGCCTTTGTTAATATTATAAAAGCAGTGCTTGGCCTCGCTCTAGTCTTTTGCAGCTCTAATTCTCCTCTGGCTGCTGCAGGAGGTGGTGTACTACCTGGTGAAGTGGTGCTCTCTGCCTTATGAGGACAGCACTTGGGAGCTGAAAGATGATGTGGATCAGAGCAAGATTGAAGAGTTTGAGCAGCTGCAGGCAGTCAAGCCAGACTTACGCAGAGTGGTAAGCCATGTCCGCTCTCCATCCTCACCCGTTACTATATTTCCATTTTCCTATGTTTGGGTTTACACTTTATGTATGTATGTATATTTGTTTTGTTCCATTGCTGTGTTTTGAAGTGCTTCTGAGGGAGATCTGCCTCCTCCCTTTTGTAAACCCTGATTCCAAATAAGTTGGGACTTTGTCTGAAATGTAAACAAAACATAATGTGATAATTTGTTAATCCTTTCTGGCATATATTAAATTGAAATCTGAACAGACAGGGTACATTTAATAATCAGGCTGGTTTGTTTTATAAATATACTGTACACTCTGAACTGAATTTGATGCATTCTATTTTTATTTTGCAGTGTCCCAATTTTTTGCAAACAGGGTTTTAATATTATACAGATTTGCAAACTCTCTGTGAATGTGTCTTCACTGTACCCACTTAACATCCTGCATGATGAAATTAATATGCATCATGAGACAAAAGATCAGACTTGCACAGTAAAGTGAATAACCTGAGGAGGGTCAGAAAAGCTAAACACTCACTGCCAAACACCCCTAGAGTAGCGTCTGATGTTTCTGCTTGAAAACTAATTTAAAACTGTCAGAAGATAGGCTATATCCTAGTTCAGATTACAGCTACAACTTGAGGAGTAAGAAAATAATCAACCAAAAAAAATTCAAAAGGGCTTCAAGAAAACTAATGGTTCCAGCTAAGACCTATATATTCTGCTTCATGAAGCACAACTAGCAAAAGTCTGAACATTTCACATTTCAGAAGCTGAGGGCACAAACTGTTGCATCCAAAGGGCTGTAGAGCGACTGGTGCAGTTAAAATAGGCAGTATTTATAGTATGGTATGGCAACTGCACAGGACTGTGAAAGTTCACACTGTGCCTACCTGTTGTTTTACCTATACCTGTTTCCATGTAGTGATACAAGTGTATAAATGTGATATGACAGCAGTGGTTCCAGAGAGAAATACTTTTCAGAATAAAAAATACTGTTTTCTGTGTTACCCTTCTCAACCATTAAAAAATATCAGCACTTGCCGGCTTGCTCCTTCACTGTCACTTTTCCTAAGATTTCCCATTGTCTATCATTTTCACCATTGTACATTTTTTTCCACTTCTAAAATGTAAATGTGGAGGATTTAACTGCCAAACGCTCATTTAACTCTCCATGTATATTTTGTCACTAAGGAGCGGCCCCCAGCCAATCTGTGGAAGAAGAGGGAACAGTCGAGGGAATACAGGAATGGTAACAGCCTCAGGGACTACCAGCTAGAGGGGGTCAACTGGCTCCTCTTCAACTGGTACAACAGGTCAGTTTTAAATACTGTTTATGCATACATGCACACCTACAGCCTGTTCACACAGAGTGCCCACAGAAAACCTGAAGTGGTCCTTGTGGGTTATCTTGACCCTGGTTTTGTGGGCGTGATGCTGCTTAGCTGAACATGTTAAGTGGAGTCTGTTGAAACAAGATTTAAAGGCAAAGACTCCTGCACAATGTCTGGCTTAGAAGGTAACCCAAGTAACATTTCACTAATGACAGTAGTAACACACCACAAACATGACAGAATAAATAGAGCTCTGAGTGGATGTAGGTTATTATAAATCTGGACACAGGACATACTTTTACAGAACAAGATTGAACTTATACTGAATAGATGTAATAAGTAGGTCTCCAATTTAAGTGAAACGAAAGTAAAACTGAAATCTGTATATGTAGATTAAACTGTAATACAGAGAGGCCACATGAGACATGTTGTGCCTTTTTTCAGGTTCATACTTTTATTTTGCTTTTCTAGTAGAACATTGTATTTATTTTTTCTGCCTAAACACTCCAATTCAGCACTTGTCTCTTTAAACCTCCCTCCCAAAAGGGCCCTGTCTGCTCTGATTGGCCAGCATTTGCAGGTCTTCTGCATCTGTGCTGTTTGGTTTCTTACCACTACTGCAGCTTAAGAATGACGGTAGAAGCACTTTCTGCCTTTATTTAGTAGATCTGTGACATCACAACCTTTGTTCAAGCTCATTTAAAGGAGCTTTCTGAAATACGAAACTTTGTGTTGTATATATGGATTGATTAGACTGTTACAGTATTACAGCACATAGAGTTGAAATCTTGAAATCAAATTTTGTACTTAAAAATTTTAAATAAAAGTGTAGATCATGATGCCTGTGGCCACTCTCCCTTGGTAAACTCGCTTCAGTAGATTCAGCAGTCTTCTTAAATGGAAGGAGACATTGTAGATTGAGCAAGTATCTCACAATTCCAGCTAAATGGAATCTCTTTACATGCTTTATTTTTGTATAAGCCTTCAGCAATCCTATGTAATAAAATACTAAAGTATATTTATTGATTCAGAGATTTTTTTTCTCATACAGGCATTATATATTTCAAGAGGAATCCTCTGGTTGCATTTGGACTGCAGATAATGAATAATGAATCACTTTTCCTGTTCTGTGTGTGTATGTGGACCATTCTGTGATTTGGCTGTATTCACATTATTTCGTTGGGCCTGCGAGGAGAGTCAAATTTCCTGTCAAGGTGCACACTACTGCAACAACAATTGCTTTTCTTCGCCCACGAACACAAAAGAAGTGCTGCACAGTACATCTGGAGTACGAAGTGTCAGCGTGCTTGCATTAACCCTGGGAATTGGCTTTATGTGTGAGCATGCTGGAGTTTGTGTATGCCTACGCAGAGAGATTCATCAAAAGTAGAGAGCTGCTTAAGAGGCCAGTGGGAATATCTGCACGTTGCAATTAGCATCAAGACATAATACCCCCACCCACTGGACAGCTGAATAAATGGTTTGCTGGAGTACACCACGCAGCAGAGGCAGTTGCATTTGCCATTATGTTGTAGCTCATCTCTTTGGTCTGTTATTACTGCTGATGATGTCGTTTTCTCCTCCATTGTTTGCTGTTTATGTTTTTAGTATCATGGGATTTTTTACAATATCCTTGTTTTTCTTCTTTTTCTCTCCTTGTATTTAATCTTCGTCACTCCTTTTTTATACCACCGCACATTTCTTTTGTTTACTTTAAACCAGCACAAATGTATTGTGCAAAAAGAAAAATACTCAGTGTACACCACTTGTCTTGATAATATGGAGACATCAGACTTCAAAAACCCACATGTAAACATATACTGTGTGCTGCACTGTTCCGGGGATATAATACAATTTGCACACAGGTGGAATTGATTTGTTTATGGTTCATCACCCTTTGCCTTCCTCGGGTGTTTTTATTCTATTTCAATTGCACCTCCACTGTTTCTTCTTCCAACCCTTGTTATTTCCACCTGTCAGACGAAACTGCATCCTGGCGGACGAGATGGGCCTGGGAAAGACCATCCAGTCCATCACATTCCTAGAGGAGATCCATCGTGTGGGCATTAAAGGGCCATTCCTCATCATTGCACCCCTCTCCACCATTGCCAACTGGGAGCGCGAGTTTCGTACTTGGACCCATCTCAATGTCATCGTCTACCATGGAAGCATGGTCAGCAGGCAGATGCTCCAACAGTATGAAATGTATTTCAGGGATGCACAGGTAAATGTCTAAACATTTTTTTGCCTTCTGTTACAGAACATTTTGCACTAATTGTTACTTGAAAATGTATTAATTCATAGCCTATATACATACATTGTAGTCACACAACAGAAGAAGTACTCTCATTCATTATTTACCTTTCAAGTAGGTATAAAAGGGCACTGAGATAGAAAGTCTTGAGCTGGATAATGGTTTGTTTCAGGCTTCAATTATAGATATAGCATTTTAGCTGTTGCGGTTGTATCTTTTAAGAAAGAAAACTGCTTTCTTCTAGAGCTGCAATGATAAGTTGACTAATCATTAAGTCCATCAACAGAAAAATACTCAACTCTTTTTATGGATTTATTGACAATTTATTTAATTTCATTTTAGCCTGATTTTCATTGTTTAATATAATATTTAACTGAATAAATTTGTGTTTTTTCACATCTCTTTGGGCTTTAAAACCTTGATGTTTTCCCTTGTTAACTGATTTTTATAGACCAAAAAATTCATAGATTAATCCACAAAACAAAAGACAGATTATTGGATAATGTAAATAATATTAGCTGTCGCTCTACTTCCCTCCCTAGCGTTTCCTCCCCTCATGAGGAAAAAAAAACAGGAGCTGTGCAAGATTCAGAATGTGAAACAAGCTGAATACCTTGTCTGTGCATTCATGACCAACACAAATGGAATTGTGGGGATTGAGAGGCCTTTTAGTTCATCCTGACATACCAAATCACCCCCTTTTAAAGACAGATAAGCCAAAGGCAGTACCACCGTGCTTACCTTCAGACTGGAAAGCAGTGATTCACTTCGATTAAAATAATCACAGTGGTGCTTTTTAGAAAAAGGCAGCACTGTGTCAACAACATGAAGTCCTGTGAGTAATGATATGTTTGAAAACAGGAGTCCTGTGTACAACAATAGGAGTTGGTTGTTGAAAAGCCAAGCAGAGCATGATTATTATGTGTAACACACAGCTTAGATGTACTGGGAATCACTAATGCAGTAAATTCACTTTGCATGTTTCCAAGCAAAATAACCTGTAGATAGACATCAAAAGGAAAAGGATAGTGAATATCTCAGGAAAATATTTACTCTAAGGCATAAATATATGTGTTGAAAAAATTGCAGATAATTAGTTTTGTGTATTCAGTCATGTAACAATGTTTTAAGTGTATGTTTGTACACTGATAAAGCCTTACATATTTAACTGCATTTCATGAAGCCTATAATTTGTTACCGTGTTGGTAAGAACATTTTTATGAATAACTGCCTCATAGTGCTTATATAGGATATATAATGATATTCAAAGTAGGGCACGTGCCCAACACTAAGTAGGCTGCTAGGTAGTTAGTGAGCCTTGGGCACAGGCTTTCTGTGGTTGGCAGGCCATGTGATGTGTCACAACAGGCAGTTAGAAGCTCTTAGTATTCAGACCAACCGTAGGAGGAATTACGACGAACGAGAGCAGAACAGAGCGGAGCCGCCACCAGGCTGTCTCCCAGGCAGCCTGTGATGTCACAGCAGCCCCCAAGGGGAGCTCTCTGTCAGCGCTGCTCAGGCATATCAGAGGGAGAGGCTGCTCTACAGCAGACTGTTGGCTGGCTGGCTGTGGGAGGGGGTTATTGGATAACGGAGTGTCCCTCGAGGACTGTTGTCAAGGCAATAGATACAAATGGAGAGGCGGGCTGAAGAAAAGCCTCCCCAGACAGACAAACAAACAAACAAATAAACAAACGATGTGAAGACTCACCAGCAGGTGTGCAATCATGCCATGGTTATAATCTTGGAGAGCTTCATAATCAAGGTGTGTTTTTTGGTTGTCAGCGAAATCTAAAAATAAGGTCGGCCATGTGTGCTGTCAGCATAAAGCTTCAAATAAGTAGGTTTCTAATGTTAAGAGTTATGTACTCGTATTCCCTTAGAAAACAGTGGGTTTTAATAACAATTCACAACAAAGCAAATATGATACAAATCAGATTGAGATTGTGCAAGAAAAAAGTGCATATTAAAAAAAAAAAAAAAAAAAATGAACCAATTAGACAAAATATGTCTGACGTCATTGCTGTTTCTGTCTTCAGGGGCGTGTGATGCGAGGCGCCTATAGGTTCCAGGCTGTTATCACCACGTTTGAGATGATCTTGGGAGGCTGTCCTGAACTCAACGCCATTGAGTGGCGCTGTGTTATAATCGATGAGGCTCACCGCCTCAAAAATAAAAACTGCAAGCTGCTAGAGGGCTTCAAGCTCATGAACCTGGTATATAAACCTTCAAAACATACACAATTGTGCATCTCTCATGACTTTGTGTAGTTCTTGAAATTCTGAAAATATACTGTCTTTTCATTAAATGAGCCTAATTGTGCGTTTCTTGTTCTGTTTCAGGAGCACAAGGTTCTACTGACAGGTACTCCTCTCCAGAACACAGTGGAGGAGCTCTTTAGCCTGCTCCACTTCCTGGAGCCGGCACGCTTCCCCTCAGAAAACACTTTCATGCAGGAGTTTGGAGACCTCAAGACTGAGGAGCAGGTGAGTGTATGGACTCATTGAGAATATGTCCTCATATTTATTTGTTCTGTGATTATTATAAATGTATAATATTAGCCAGAAGCTGTTTGAACTTCCTTTATTGTTATTAAAAAAAAAAGTGTTGGAATATATAAAAGCAGTGAAATGATTGTGTTTTCGAGTACACTTTGCTGCAGATACAGTATGAAGCCTATTGGTACAGATGGAACTCTTGAAGGGGGGCTTTTTATAAGTAGGCCACAGTGACATTTTGTACCACACACATGCACACACACACACACATTCACATACCCAACATATGGTGGATAAAGATAACAGATAATGGGGTATTATGCTACTCAGTTTTGGGCTATGTACTGACACAATTGCTCCCAAGAAGAAGGGCTTTTTACCTTTCCTTCTCAATATTGCTGTTTGGCATTTCATTTTTAGGCAGAAGCACTAAAGAGATGCTTGAGGAAAAACCATAAAACATTTTTGAAGTGTGGTACTCACGCTGAAAGTTAAAAATTTGGAACAGCTAGTACTCAACAAGCAGTGCTAAATCTAGAACCTCTCTTTGCCAGTGGGAATGTAAAATTCTTTTTCATCGTAAAAGTTGCTGGTGCTGTCAAGAGGTACTTTTTCAACACGTAGCTTAACTGCTGATAGACAAGGGCTTGTAATAAAAAAGGAACAATGTTTGGGGAAAGCTGGCCATTAAAGGCGGTTTAGTCGTATTAAGCTATGTTGCTGAACCCCCTTACTACCAACTTACTATAGATATAGCACTTGCACATGCTATATTAACAGCATTTCACAGCTTTACCGTTCACCACAGCCATGAATATAATGCATGTTGCATATTTTAAATTCATGAAACAATGCATGAAATAACACAACATTTGATAGTAATCTGTTATTCTTAACTTTGTGAATGAAATAGTCACTTCAGCAAGCAAAAATATTGTTTTAATGATATGTATATGTAACTGTGCTTTAACAGTTTAAATTTGAACCAGTACAACTGCAGCATGTGTATTTCCATACCCTGTAGTTTGCAATCCACAACAGACGTTACAGAATGTGACAAGCCTCTTCTCGTCTCTGGGCCCACAGGTACAGAAGCTCCAGGGTATCCTGAAGCCCATGATGCTGCGTCGGTTGAAGGAGGATGTAGAAAAGAAGTTGGCTCCTAAAGAGGAAACTATTATCGAGGTTGAGCTCACCAACATTCAAAAGAAATACTACCGCGCCATCCTAGAGAAGAACTTCTCTTTTCTGGCTAAAGGAGCTGGTCAGGCTAATATGCCCAACCTGGTCAACACCATGATGGAGCTGAGAAAGTGCTGCAACCACCCCTACCTCATCAAAGGTAGGCTGGTAGCCTTTTCAGGGTTGAAGATTTGGTTGCTCAGTATAATTTGATCACTCAGTGATTAACTGGTTATAATGCCTCATGAACTGATCCGTCAAGCGTTTTGTTTGTTCCCTTATTAATTAAACCACAGTGTTACTGATGCAAATCATCAGGGTCCTTTTTTCTCCTCGCATATCCTGATAAAATACTATGCTGCTTTTTCTACTGCACTTTGACTATACTATCAAACGAGTAAAGCCCTTGGCTTCATGAATGGATAGTGGATTAACATGTTGTAGAAAAAGCCTGAAAGAAAGTATTGCTGATGTATCCACATCTTTGCTATGTTAGGGGCAGAAGAGAAGATCCTAGAGGACTTCAGGGAGGTCTATAGCCCCACTGCCATAGACTTTCACCTGCAGGCTATGGTGCAGTCTGCAGGGAAGCTCGTCCTCATCGACAAACTATTGCCGAAAATGAAGGCCGGAGGGCACAGGGTGCTCATCTTCTCCCAAATGGTGCGCTGTCTGGACATCTTGGAAGACTACCTCATTCAGAGAAGGTAATGATCACTCATGTTGAAGAATTTGTTATATGTAACTCTGACAAGAAATATTTTAATGGAAATGTCTTAAAGAAAATCAGCATCAGCATACATTATATGAAGCACCATATGAATGAAATACAGTAATGAAGCTGGTATGTAGTTAGACTGGTCCCTTAATGGTTGAGATTTCTGCTGTCTTCTATCAGAGTGCACAGAGCAAGACAGGAAAATTGCCTTATACATAGGATTTCTTATTTCTTTTTCCTTGTCCTAAACTTTTCACTGTTAATTTATAGCTGCTGCTCAAAATGTGAAGTCACTCTTATTCTGGCTTTATTAGATCGGTTATGATTCAAAGAGGGCACTGATGCACGTGGCAGGCAGGATTTCATTGCACTGTATTCTGGGAACACTCAGTAGCTGCGACACATGTTGTTACAGATGATGTGACTCATATGGCTTTAGATGGTCAAGGACAGTATGTCTATAGTGGTATCCTTTAGTATGTCGTACATGGCAGCATATTTCCAGTAAGAGTAGGTCGCAGCACCATTAGTGATAAGAGATATGGGGCCATGACATCAAATGAACATCCATCCATCCCTGCATCCATTTATCCTGTTAAGGGTCAAAGGGGTCTGCAGTATATCACAGCATGCATTGTATGTGTGTTATGTCTGTTGGTGGTGTACACAACATACATCAAGGCAAACAAAAATGTCTTACAAGTATGAATGTGAGTATCAAAGTGTCCAGTTTATCTCACCTGTGTGTCTTTGGAACGGGGAGGAAACTGAAATTGACTAAAGCAGTTGCGCCTATGGGGGCATTGGATGCAGTTTTGCTATTCTCTTCTTTCAGATATCACAAAATCACACCATTTTACCAAAACTTAAATATAAACCTTTTCAAATCTTTTTACAGATGATAATCTTGCTATTTTAATCTCCCCTTCAGCATCCTAAGACTATAACATCTCAGCTCCACAAATGGTAATGAATAGAGCCATATCAGTCTCCAAGAACATAAATCGCCAGCTTTTAGGTATTTATGTTTTTAGGAAGAATATTTTTCTGGGGTATGTGCAAACTGTATGATTTGTAGGCCTGTTATTAGAGTGGGTAAAAAAGAGAGGAGAGAAGCAAGCTGTGTTCCCTCCCACAGAACACAGGGGCAGCTGATACAGATAATGGACATAAACTGACTTGTTTCATGGCCCTAAAGCTTCTATATACAACTTAAGGCTGTGATTCTCAAAGCAATGCTGATCTTTGGCAAAGAACTCTCACCTTGCTTCACTCTTTGGTCTCTCGTGGTTCTCTCTGTGTCAGCAGTGTGTTAGGTATTACCCGAAAGTCACATTAAAGAGCTGAAATTGAGTGAGTGGTCAGGAACATTTAGAAAGGCAATCACGGAAAAGGTTTAACTAACTAAGGGTTAGGATTTAATGGCTTTTAAGAATCTGATAATTACAGATCTTCAGGTCTTATCTTTGTCTTTTTTATTCTCACATCTCCCAGCTGTCTTTTCCAGTTCATTTCTGTTTTTAATTTTCGTGTCCTTTTTGTGTCTTTTTCTCCCTACATCCTTTTGTAACCCAAATGTTTCTGTTTCTGCCTATTTTTCTCTTTTGTCTGGCTTCTCACCAGCAGCTGGAGCAAACCCTAAACGATAGTAAACACGTGAAGTGCTGCGCAGCACAGACCTCATACAGAGTTCAGCAGCAGGTTATAGAAGCCCTCAGGGCTCCACTCCGTTAGACAAGCATGAGTTTCTGTGAGGCTTCTCCTGACTGGAAGTGGATTACCCTAGGGAGGGCAGGGGGTCGGACTGTGGGAGGGGATGAAAACGGACACAAGGATGAAAGAGCATAGCCGCTGCTTGTAGAAACAGTTTTATCCATCCATCTATATAGTTTCCCAGGTTTTGGAGGGAAGTGAAAGAGAAGTTAAGTTTGGGGTCAATACAAAGACCCACTCCATCAGTGCAAAGGTTGAGTTATAACAGGTTAAAACACATACGTGATTCAGGTTTTTATGTTTAATATTTTAATAAACTCTAACATAAATTGTGAGGCAAATGTTATGCTGAAAAACCATGTATTCAGATATTCAATTATTGCAATATACATGCATCATGTGACATTCTTTGTGTTGCAGGTACTTGTATGAGCGTATAGATGGACGCGTTCGTGGAAACATGCGGCAGGCAGCCATCGACCGCTTCAGTAAGCCCGACTCGGAACGCTTCGTTTTCCTTCTGTGTACAAGAGCTGGTGGCCTGGGAATTAACCTCACTGCAGCTGACACCTGCATCATCTT
The DNA here is from genome assembly GCA_028566105.1 of Hypoplectrus providencianus. Taxonomy (NCBI): domain Eukaryota; kingdom Metazoa; phylum Chordata; class Actinopteri; order Perciformes; family Serranidae; genus Hypoplectrus; species Hypoplectrus providencianus. The sequence continues at coordinate 23,577,975 of JAOWBC010000001.1, forward strand.
TGACTCAGACTGGAACCCACAGAACGACCTGCAGGTACGACACAACCACACACATTCACATAGCAACCAACATAGATGCAACATACTGCTGTTGATTTTCCCATTAATATGCAGGCAGTAGAGTATTTTGGCGCTCTGGTAGTTGAGTCTTGTCTGACTTCTGCTCCTGTAAGCACCTGCCAACAAGACTCATCATCATGGAAAGTGTTTTACATTATGTTCAATCAACATAACTCGAATAATTATAGTTACCATAGTTTTTGATTGTTTAGGTCCAACTAAAGATGTCAACACAAAGGTGGCTATATGTATGTGTGGTGCATAATGCTCATTGTTTTCCCGCCCCTCACAGGCCCAGGCTCGCTGCCACCGGATCGGTCAGAACAAGGCAGTAAAGGTGTACCGTCTGATCACCAGGAACTCATACGAGCGGGAAATGTTTGATCGCGCCAGCCTCAAGCTGGGCCTGGACAAGGCAGTGTTGCAGAGCATGAGCGGTCGAGATAACAGCCTGGGAGGAGGCACCGGGGGAGGGGTAAGTGTTGAGAACTGTCCAAGTTATCTGGAATAGAAATGGAGAATGAAATCATTTAGTCTCATATATTTTCTTTCTCGTTTATTTTCAAAATTAGGTGTTTGTTTTCAGGCAGTGCTTGTGCTGAATACCATCCATTTCACAAGCTGACCTTGGCAAGACATTAAATTTTTCTGTTCAACTATCTCGTCATCAAAGTATTACATGAATAAGCAGAAAACAGACAGAGTACTGTGCTAACCAGAGACCAGCATTTACACTATTTTATAGTGATAAATGTTTTTCTTTTTGGTATCCATGTTATCTTCTTGATATACCTTTACTGTACCAACTAAAGTAATGTGATAACTATTTGTTTATTTTGCTTTTATAACATTTGTTTTTTTTTAATTCTATTGTAATATCCAGGCAGATCTGAAAGCTAGGGTGCATTTCGGCTCTCTTGTTTAATCAAAATACTCAATTTAGCAGTTTAGTTTAGTGGTAACACAATTACTTACACATTTTAGACTTTCCTGCTGCCATCTTGTGAGCTCTAAAAATAAAAGAGAAAAGATTTCTTCCAACTCTCTTTCCAACAATAATATAAGTCAATAGTTGCCGATATGAGTCCTGAATAGCAACAGAGGAACACTGTAACAGATGGCCAACAACAAGATGCCAAGCAAAGAAAAAGAAACTGTTCACAAACCCTAAAACTTGGAGCTCTCGCTTGAAATTTCCACTTGAAGTGTAACCGATCCTATTAGAGTCTAATCTCGTTGTGAGGGAGTGTGTCAACAGTGTGTGAAGTGTGTAGGTGGATGTTTTGCTGCAGTTGGTGTCCCCTGAGAATTATCAGAAGTGTAAGGGAGGTTGAGCTTTCAGCAGGTCTCCACATCTGGTCTGACTGAGCATATTTGCATAGTAAACATCTGCTGAGGTTAGATACTGGGCTGCTGATGTTATGATTTTAATAATCTCAACATGCATGTTTTACTTTGTGTCATTCACCTAACAGAATTCATTTCCTTTTTTTTTTCATGCATTTTCAATGTTTTAGTGTATTGTGTATGTTTGAAATTATATTTTGTTATATTATTTAAATTCTCAAATTAGACATTTTTTTATTATAGTTAACGTGCAAAGATTTTTAGCAGACTGGTTGCAAAAGAAGTAGTGCTATGATGTTGGATGTTACAGGAACTTGTATAAATGCAAATGCAGTTGTCACTGTTCTGATTGCAAAAAAATTAATGCATTAGCCTTAATCATTGTTTTTCTGTTTCCTGACAAAATCGCCTCTTTCTTCTCCATGCCTCTCAGGCAGTGCCACAGCAGCAGCTGTCTAAGAAGGAGATTGAGGATTTGCTGAGACGTGGTGCATATGGGGCCATCATGGATGAGGAGGATGAAGGGGCCAAATTCTGTGAGGAAGACATCGATCAGATCCTGCAGCGCAGGACAAAGACCATCACTATTGAGTCTGAGGGACGTGGGTCCACTTTTGCCAAGGTGAATTAAATGGATTAATGTGACCTTTCCAGCTGATTTTACCAGGTCCTCAACAAGTAATTAGGGATGGCTACATTTAATTATTTACAAGTCTCTGACTGTTTTTTATTTCAACCAGGAGCAGCTCATGATACATCATACAGGGGAAGGCAAATATGATGATGGCTTGATATGATTCTCATGTCTTTTTACAGGCCAGTTTTGTGGCGTCCGGAAACCGCACAGACATCTCTCTGGATGATCCTAACTTCTGGGACAAATGGGCCAAAAAGGCTGACATTGATATGGAAATGGCCAATGGCAGAGTATGTACTTCATTACACATAATATAATATTGAGAGCATATACATCCAGTAGGCTTGCAGTATTCCTTTGGCTGTTATAGACCTTTGAAGCTAATTGCAAAAATGGTTCTGACCCTCCATTGCCTTGCTACAGAATAGTTTGGTGATTGACACTCCTCGCGTCAGAAAGCAGACAAGGCCATTCAGTGCAACCAAGGATGAGCTGGCAGAGCTTTCAGAGGGCAACAGTGACAGTGATGACACCAAACCTAAGCTCAGGCGAAACCATGACCGCCTCAACAGCTATGGACGCACAGAGTGCTTCAGAGTGGAGAAGAACCTGCTTGTTTATGGGTAAGATGATGAAAATAGTTTAAGCTGTTAAGCAATTGCAACTGTGTCCACTTAGTCCATAGGCTGAACTGAAACCTAACTGAAAATGTGTTATTTGATAAAGAAAATGAATTTAAATCGTCAGTTGTTTCTTTATAGATATCTTAACTGTGTGTTACTAAAGCAAGTTATACATAAATGGCCCAAGCTACCATCACTTGTCCATTAAAGTAATGTACAGTTTGAGTACCTTTCAGCCTGAGCCTACCTTTATGAAATGATGAAATGTGTCTTTTCCTTTTATCCAGGTGGGGCCGCTGGAAGGATATTCTAAACCATGGGCGTTTTAAGAAGCAGCTGACAGAGAGAGATGTGGAGTCCATCTGCAGGGCCCTACTCTCTTACTGCCTGGTCCATTACCGTGGAGATGACAAAATCAAAAGCTTCATGTGGGACCTGATTGCCCCAACTGAGGACGGACGCACCAAGGAGCTGCAGAATCATCTGGGTGAGGACTTACAGTCTACCATAACATGCCTTATCACAACCCATACACATTCACAGTGGCACATGAAGAGCTTAGACTAAGTAGGATATAAGACACAATTTAATTCCTTCATTTCCTGCACCGCACCTATGACTTTCTTACTCCTCTTGTTCCACTAGGTTTGTCTGCTCCAGTCCCTCGAGGCAGAAAGGGTAAGAAGATGAAGACTCAGTCCAGCTCTTTTGACATCCACAAAGCTGAGTGGCTTAGGAAGCACAACCCAGAGCACATGCTACAGGACGACGGCTACAAGAAACACCTCAAACACCACTGCAACAAGTAGGTGTTTCCCAGTTCCTTTTTATGTTGTACATGCAGCATTTGAAAAATGTAACTAATGCTGTTTATAAGAATGCATTTAAAGTAACCACAGTACAGATGATAAATGTTCTTGACTCACTAAAGTAATAGATGAAAGAGTGCTGTAAATCATCATGCATTTAGCTTGCTCACAGTGCACAGGGTGACTAACGGTCTATGGTTGGTTCTCCAGTGGGTTGAGGTAGTGTCTGTTCTTTTCTTTAAACCATTGTGCTGTTATAGTAACAGGCAACTGGTCATTATTTTATTCTAGCACACATTGCAGTCATTTATTTTTAATGGAATGAAGCTTAAGTGTCGAAACTGCAGTCTGCATGTGGCCCAAATTTTAGCCGTGGCACCTCCCAGCCACAGTAATTAGGAGGCACTAAAATGTATATTAGAGCCGACAGTATATGATTCATTAATGGATGTGCATCACATCAGGACAAGCTGACTGATATGATTCATAATTAGACTTCAGCCCAGTTAATGGCTCTCATAGATCTCTCTTATTTACAGACAGAGGGGAAAAAGATGGCTGCTATCAAAACAGGGGTCAATATAAACCCAAATGGATGGCTGCTTCTTTCTATAAAGGGGGCTTGTGTCTGTAGGGCTTTGGACACCGAGCGCTGCAGCTTCCATAGAAAGTTCTCCATTGTTTCCCTGTCCAGTTGTGCTGAATCCAGGGATTGTCTGATATGTGACACGCCAGGCAAATGGGGACACACAGTCAGCAGGGTTTGCTGACTTCTGCGTTTTCACTTGGAGGACCTGGAATGTGACTGGTGGGGGCAGGGGGTAGGACGGCACGGGGGATAACCAGCTTCCTTAACTGTAAATGTAGGACCTCTACACAGGAATGGGAACTATAAGAAGTTGTGGAAAATGATCTTGACAGCTTTCAAAAGCCTTGATAAGTGTGAAATGTCTTAAAATCTGATCGTCATATTGTGAATTTCTGTTTCCTCAAGCAGACATATCCTGTACTGCACACTGTAGTAAGGATGTGAAACTGTGATGATTAAATCTGCTTTGACATGGAGGATATATTTTTGAGAAGGCTTATAAAAATTTCATGGTGTTTGTGTGTTTTGAATCAGAATTACATCTGTGACTCAGTGTCTCCCTGTTACGCTGGTTTTTGATGGATTGTTTTCTGAGAACAGACCATGAGGGATTCTTCTCATGCCACTCATGTCATGCATACTTGGCTTATTTTCTTCTGAAAGACTGTGTATGACTGGGCTGAGATCCTCTGCAGCCTCTCTGAGTGAACCACATCTCACACACACACACACACTGACTAACAAAGGCTTGGAAGGAGAGTGATGAGGGGCTGTGCTGACAGGCAGAGGAAGCAGCAGCTGCTCCTGGGCGGGTCCAGTCACACAGGAGGATGGTGGGTGGAGGAGGAAAGGGAGGAAGTTCAAGACTTTGATTTACCAGAGCCACAAGTCCAGACTGGTCACCACAGACATCCATCACTCCGACAGACAGACAGACAGACTGGGAGCCCTGCAGTTTTTTTCTTCTCTTGTCAGCAAAACAGAGGGAGAATTTGGGGCTCACAAAATAAAATTTAGCAGAATTACAGCATAAAAGCATGGAATGTCTGGCACATTATATTTCAGAGTGGCAGTCCACAGCTATTTGATTGCTCTTGAAAGAAGAGCAGCAGTATAGAAAAGCCTTGGCAGAAGAAGAGGCCTGTAGCCTGTCCTCTTTCTGGGTTACGTAGGGGAGAGGAGATCATGTGGCTCAGGCTCTAGCTGTTTACCCAAACCTGGAGGCTGCTTGTCTTCCTCCTGAATCCATCCTTTTCATTTTGACATGTATTTAATTTTCATCATACTTGTCTACTCTGTGTACACATATAGCATGTCTCTCCGAAATGGGAAAGTGATCCCTCCTTGCAAAGACTTATAAGGGACAGAGTATTGTATGCGCTACATATAGTAAAGCCCTTTGAGGAAATTGGAATTTGTAATATTAGACTACATTAACTATTGACATCTCCAGCTGAGTGATATGTTTTAAAAAAAAGTGCAAATCAAAGCAGTACACAGTGGAAAAATTCTCCCTCAGAAAACCATTCACACTCTTTTTATTATTATTTAAAAGACTTTTAGTGTTCAGATAGCTTTAGTCTGGCAACATTCTGCGACTAGATTAGAGGAAAATTTCATAATTTTTCTGATCCAATTTGGTTTGAGTTAGTTGTTTTATTACGGGTGTTTAAGGGCCTTTATTCAGACAAGCTGGATGTGTCAATTTGGAATTCTCCTAAATTTCCCTCCTCATTTGGCAAGGTCAGTAGAGAATACTGTATCCTCTGAGATGTAACCATTGTGTAAAGAGTAATTGTAGGACATCTAATAACTCCACAGTAATAGCAATACCCCACAGAGAATTTTGCTCTCATGCCAGAAATCCTTAAAACCTCCGTGCTGCATTTTTTTCAACAGTCAGCATGACAAGACCAAATTTAAAATCATTTTGTGTTTAGACAAAATGATTACACTGAACGCTTTTTTGACATTAAGCACAATCTCAAGGCATGCCAGACGTTACATCCTGGCACACCAGCGCACCACAGTTCCCACCACTTCACTGTGTCTTCGCCCAAAGCCTGCTGGCTGTGATGTGTGATCATGCATCACAGAGCTAATGTCTCCCCTGTGAGTCAGCCTCTCGCTACCTTGTCAGCCTCGACTTCCCAGCCTTCATCTACTGCCAGAGCACGACCACATGACGACTGGAGAGAGACTGTTGTCTGTTCATTCAGTCCTCGGAGCTTAGCGGTGGAGCTGCCCATCGCTCCCTGTGCGGTCTATACAATAATGTCGACTTCAGTGAAACTATGATTCACCAAGTTAATGGATCAGGCGTAATGTGTATAGTTGCTTTGTGGGAGGCCTGCACTGCTCATGATTTATATCTGCACAGACACAAAAAAAATCCTACAATCCAAGCGTACACATTAACATAAATTCACCAGTGTGAATGCAGTTTGTATGAAATGAGAACAGAAAGATCATCACAGTACAATTATAGGATTACAGCTGAATTGTCACACATTTCACTCATTTGCATTGTGTTCAACAGGTTGCTGTGTGCATGTGTGTGTGTGTGGGTTCTGCTAGCTCAGCGTTTGTGCATGGTCGGGCTTTGTTGTGACCACTGGGTTTTCTGTGTGCAGGGTGCTGCTCAGGGTCAGAATGCTCTACTACCTGAAACAGGAGGTGATAGGAAGCCAGGCCCAGAAGGTGCTCGACGGCGCAGACTCCAGGTAAGCAGACAGTGCCTTTTAGACACTTATCCACTTTTTATGTGCTCTTGTTTTTGTTAGATTTTTCTTTAAACTTAACTGCTTAAAACTGAATAGCTTTAACAAATACAATGCAGCAGACGGTATATCTATCTCTATATCTAGCGCGGTTTTTCAAATTCCGCACATGCTCAAGTAATGGAATAGCTGCGTTTGTGATGTACTAAGCTGTTCAGATGGGTTAAGCAGGTTTAAATCACCAGCATATCCAGTCAAAGGTTACATATCAAAGTGGAATAGCTGCCTTATAGATTTTTCTCCTTGAGAGGTGAGTGTGGTCATAACCATATGGTATCAACCTGTTGAAGGAAGAAGCAACTGATAACCCAAATGAATAAGAAGGTTTAAGAGCTCCACCTGCTGGTGAAAACTGAGAAGTTTTTTTTTCCCCGTTCCACACAGCACCGTGGAGAATCTAAACCACTGTACAAAAGGAAATGACTACAGAAAGTGAAAGGGCTTTTAGAATTTTACAGTTGTTTTTGTATTTGGCCTACTCGACAGTGGGAAGCATTCATGCCAAATAAAACTGAGAATGGGAGCAGATTTAAATAGGTCAGTAAATCAATATAGTCCCCCACTCAAGTTATGTCTACATCTCTTCTCTCTCTCTTTAGTGAGATAAAGATCTGGGTGCCAGAGCCGGATCATTCGGAGCTGCCAGCCTTGTGGTGGGATGCCATCTCTGACAAATGTCTCCTGCTGGGTGTCTTTAAGCATGGTAAGAAACCTCAGCTCTTACTTTGACTTGTTTTATTTAATACAGTGATTCTAATGAGAGACGTGTGCTTCAAGGTTGTCAGGAAACTCAACTAGTCTATACTATCCTGTTGAAGAATCCTTTGTCACTTTACAGAATGGGGAAAAGTCAGTACCTGTCAGGAAACCACTTAAAATGTAGGCCCAGTACTTAAAGAGCTTCTCTGACTAATCTCTTTTTAAAACGGTTTCGCACATAGTTTGGGCTCAAAGTATATATGTGTTTTCCATTGATACCAGGTGAATGTGGGAAATCAACCAGCTTGTGTGTATTGCCAGGTCCCTATCTAAGAGTTTCCATGCATTATCCTTCAGTAACTTTGGTATTTGCTTATCCTCCTGTGCACTCCCAGGTTATGAGAAGTACAACACTGTTCGTGCAGACCCTACTCTGTGCTTCCTAGACCGTGTGGGACGACCAGATGAGAAGGCCATCGCTGCCGAACAGAGAGGAAACGATTTCATGGATGGGTAGGTGCAAACATTAAGTGGCCTTTAGATTTATGTTGCGCTGCTCAAAGTTTTGAGATATAAAAAGACAGTACCACAGGTTTACAGCTGCAAAAATGACAAACTCCATGTTTGTTTGCAGGGATGTGGATGACCCAGAATACAAGCCTGCTCCAGCCCTACTGAAGGATGATATGGAGGTAAGGCAGCATGAACCAAATGTGCTTGTTGGTCACTGATGAAGCATTTGTGATTTTTCTTTAAAGCCATCACAGTCTGGTTACCTTGCATTCTTGGTTTGAGTGTGTTTTGTCCTGTATAAACACAGTTTCCTCTTGCAGGATGACGCCTCGTCTCCTGGAGATCTGGTTGTCACTGACAATGCCGGAGGTGCGTATTAGATGCTTGTAATCTAAAGTGGATTATCATTACTTTGATGATTATAAATACAGGCTTCCCAGAGGCAGGAGAAAAGTTCAGAGATTTGAAGTTAGCATTAAGATGACACATGCTTCATAAACAAAAAATGAAAAAAATTGTACCTGAATGTTGGCATATTACTCTGATCCAGATGCAGTTCCAGTGACAGAAGGGGAAAATTCGTACTGGCCTTCACCCTCGGTGCTGACAGCCAGGCTGAGGCGACTGATCACGGCCTCTCAGCGCTACACCAAGAGCCGGCAGATCCTCCAGATCCACCAGACTCAGACTCCTTCTCCGTCAACCATGATACTGTCTGCTCCCCTCTGTCCGCTGCCCCCCACACTCAACGACACCCTCAACCCCAAGATGGTTGCTAAGATTGAACGACAGCAGAGGTCAGAACACAGAGCTGGTCAATGTTTAAGTGAGATATAAAATACATCTTGGAGGTTTACTGTGTATGAGAATTGATACCACAGGCTACATTCTCTCATTTCCTCAGATGGACCAGGCGAGAAGAGGCAGACTTCTACCGTGTGGTGTCCACTTTTGGTGTCGTCTTTGACCCAAACCTTGGCCGGTTTGACTGGACCAAGTTCAGGGCCATGGCTCGGCTGCACAAGAAGACTGATGAGAGCCTGCAGAAATACCTGTGTGCTTTTACCGCCATGTGCCGACGGGTGTGTCGCCTGCCACCAAAGGAGGGGGGTCAGTCATCTTTTTGTTAATTCTCATACACACAGACAAACTGTCCATCTTTATTAAGAGGTGAAGAGGTCTGGACACTCAGACGACCACATTTTGTCTGGCACCCTGCTATAACCTATGATTGTAACAAGGAATTATGCCTTTTCGTTTTACAATGTTGGATGTTTATTGTAGCTTCAAATAACAAATAATTTGGTAAATGTGTATCAATCCCCCTGAGTAAAATCTTAGGTTTAAGAGCTCTCTAACACTAAATCTCAATAGTTCTTTAATCTAGGGTCACACTGGCAGGCTCCGACACATGATTAAAACTTATACATTGCATATGGTGCCTTATGTAGCTAAATGTTAAATGTTATTTTGTTTCCTGATGTTAATTTATCTCTAATTTCACATCACATTTCAAAGTTTTATTGGTGATTTTCTTTAAGTCATCTCACTGCTACATGTAGCTAGGTGAGCAAGTTTAAAGGTCTGGCAAACCTGTAAACTTGGCTGCCAATGTCATTAACTTTCACCCAATTTCAGATCATGTTCCTGCTGGATCTTTTGGTAAACTTTTGGCCAATTTTCATCCAAAAAGTGCTGCTCCTATATTCAAAACAGTCCTTCATCAAGCTGCAATTGGACAAAGTACCAATATAGCAAGACCAAGGATTTATATAAAAAAAAAAAGGGCCTGGAAATGTTGACCGATTCGAGTAGACTTTTTTTTTCTTTTGAAAATTAGCAAAATTATTTATTCTTATTATAACCAATTAAATACTTCGCATGTTCACTAAGTTAGGATATTGTGTTATCTCTCTGTCGAGCAATAGGTGGTGTTTATATTTGCTTTAGATCACAGGTTGCAGTGCTGTACATACTACTATCCCTGGCTGTTAATAGGTTTTATTCTGAAGAGAGGTCAGTAGCACCTTAATAAACAAGCTGGCTCAGCAGTACTGAGGTAGAGGGGCTGATAAGGTTAATCATTCGTGGAAAGACAAACAGTGTAATGTTTAAACTCCAGACACAAATAGGTCTATGGGTTGGACCCTTTGAGCAACCTTTATTTCCTCTCATACACTTTCACACCTGTCTTCATTTTGTTCCAGATGCTGCGGTGGACCCGTCTCTTAACATCCAGCCCATCACGGAGGAGCGAGCGTCTCGCACACTGTACAGAGTTGAGCTGCTTCGCCAGGTCAGGGAACAAGTCCTTCGTCATCAGTTGCTCTATGAGCGCCTGCCGCTGTGCCAGATGAGCTCTGACTTGCCCGTCTGGTGGGAGGCCGGTACCCATGACCGTGACCTGCTAATTGGAGCTGCCAAGCATGGTGTCAGCCGTACAGATTACCACATTCTGAGAGACCCTGAGCTCAGCTTCATGGCTGCCCAACGCAACTACAGCCAAACAAAAGCCACACAGCAGCAGGCGTCCACCCCGCTTTTGCTCCCTCGGTGCCAAGCTGCCAGCTCAGTGTTGACAGGCTCTCCACTGGCTCCACCTGCTCAGAGAGATGCAGAGCCCAGCGCCGTTGTACCCAAAATGGAACCAGCCTCAGAGGGAGAGGAGGGCCGGGAGAAGCAGGGGGACAGTTGGAGCCCTCCTCAAGCACCAGCTACTCCCACCGGTCTGGATGAGAAGCCAGTGTCTGAGACGAGGGACAATGAGAGACAGATGGTGGCTGCACGAACCAAACCCCTCACACCCAACTCCTCTGAGAGGAAACCTAAGAAGGCCAGCAAGAGGAGCCGAAGGGAGGCTAGGCGTGGCTCAGAGTCCGACTCCGATGGCTCCTCCTCAAGCTCTTCATCTCGCTCCTCTTCCTCCTCGTCATCCTCCTCTTCTTCCTCGTCACATTCCGGGTCCAGCTCTTCTTCATCTTCGTCATCTTGCTCCTCTGGCTCTTCTTCATCATCGTCTTCCTCCTCATCTTCTTCTGACGACAGTGAAAGTGAAGGAGAGGAAGGGAAGAAGAAAGGTGAGTACCTCAAACCCTTTTTAGTAGTCTTAGGCAACAACTCTTAAGGTAGCAATAAACACTGAATTACTGACCAGCTAAACTGTTCATCTTAATTTTCATTTATTAATTTAGCTGCTCTCTGGCCCACTGACTCTGGAAAGCAGTGTTATAATATTAATTACTGGGGCTGCTTATTGATTAATCTGACAATTCTATTTTCTCTAATAATTTTTTGATGTTTGAAATGTTAGAAAATTGTGAAAAATGTCAGATATTTAAATTTTGAGTTTAAAAAATCCCCAAAGATATTCCAGAGATATTCAAAAGTCTCTATATTGAAAGGTTGGAAATATAAAAAGATTACTTTGATAATTAATTATCAGTCATCATTATGTGTTTCTAATGTCTGTCTTTTTCCTGTGACGTTCTCAGTGCCTGCACCAACAAGTGTGAAAGGCTTTGATGAGGACAGTGTGGCGTCTCTGAGCACTACGCAGGATGAAACACAGGACACTCACACGGCCGAGAACGGTATCACCAACAACTCCGCACACCCTTTCCAGGGAGGAGGGTACATGCTCGCAGCTTCCTACTGGCCAAAGGTGAACTACTGCACGTGTGCTTTCCAGTCCTGCTCAGCATCACAAGAAAAGAACCAAATATCAGTGATTAGTTGTTTTTGAATGGAGTTGTAAAAAATTTGCACAGAAAATACACAGATTCAGGTGTTTCAGTGTGTCAATTTTCTGTGCTGCTGTTCATTTAGGATCGGGTTATCATCAACCGCCTGGACAGCATCTGTCAGGCAGTGCTAAAGGGCAAGTGGCCAGGAACACGTCGGGTTTATGAGCCTGGAGGTGCTGTGGCCTCCTTCTACACCACCAAGCTGCTGGACAATGCACACAACCTATGCGAGGACCCCTCTGCTTCACCACAGGGGTCAAAGGTGACCAAGCATGTTGCAGAAAACAAGGAGTTCTCAGTAAAACTCAACGATGTATGTTTATTTCTCCCTTCCTCCCCTCCTCCCTCCGCTTCGCCCTAATCGTAGGACCCTGCCACTTCCGCTGCCATGACCGGTGTTAGCTGCCGTGTTCAGCATGTTTCTCTGGTTTTCTTCTTTCTTTCCTTTGGGTATGATTAGTGGTTTTGACTGCCTGGCAGGAGGAGAGATTAATTTAATAGCAGCCTTCCTCTCTTTTCCCACACACTCAATTTGAATTGGGCTCTGAGGCTGTGATTACATGAGCACAAATCACTCAGTCATGAGAATATAATAAGGTTCAGTCTGAACCTCTATAGTCTGAAGGGGTCTTGCTTATAATCTGATTGAAATGGAGACCTTGGCTGTGGGTGTTCTCTAATATGCTTCTAGGCAACGTGGCTATTAACATGGCAGGCCTCTGACTTGCTTCCATAATTCCCTGCTTTTTTTGATAAGAATCTTTTCCCAAATTGTATGTTTTTCATCATCACAAACACTTGCTGCTTGTTACCTAAAAATCATGATAGGCTGACAGCAGCTATCTCTTTGGCATGGCTTTCCACCACAGTCCAAACTATAAATAGACTACCCACTGCTCTGTTAGCCACTACCCTGTGTGTTCATGTGTCCCAATACTACTAACAAG
>JAOWBC010000001.1:23590821-23602924 GCA_028566105.1 Hypoplectrus providencianus
GCTTTTATTATATATATATATATATATATATATATATATTTAAACAGATGATAATGTATGTAATTAAATACCTGCCAGAATATTGCATTTTGACATAAAAGTACCGCAATACAAATTTACTTCATAATCATCCAGTCCTTGAATAGACCAGCAGAAAGTGAAAGCTCCCAAATAGTTCTTGGAAGAAATAAAGTAACAAAATAAGATAGAGTTTCTCCTTGTTTATGGTTCTGTTTTTCCCTGTAACTATAAGTCTCTCTAGACATGTCCAACACCTTTTTTTTGTTTGTGTGTGAAGCAGGAGGGAGGTCTGAAGTTGACCTTCCAGAAGCAAGGTCTACCTCTGAAGAGGTCTCTCGAGGCAGAGGAGGGCCCCCAGGCCCAGCAGCAGTACCTGGCCCGGCTTCATGAGCTGCAGAGCGCCTCAGACACGGGGCTGGCTGACATCACCAAGCCTCAGTGCAGCTTCCAGACTGGTGCGTTTGTTTCTAAAACAGATAATAACCTAAGATATGTATACAGAGAATTTGTTAGACAGTCACTCGTGTCCACTAGATGGGAGAAGAGTATGGTTTGGTGACTTGAAAGAATGCATCGCTGTCTTCTCTAGGCCTACTGGCTTTGTTTATATAGGGTAGAATATGTGTGCTAAATCCGAAATATATCATCTGAACTTTTAATTAAATACCTGCTTCTATTCCTTCTTCAGTGCCTCCAGGTTTGACTGGTCAAATGAGGCTTAATGGAGTAGTGGATGGCCAGCCAGTGGTAAAGAGACGGAGGGGAAGGAGGAAGAATGTAGAGGGGATGGACCTGCTCTTCATGAACAGGAGTAAAATCCCTGCTGTTCCTGAACAGGTCAGCAGTCCTCTTCGGAGCCTGTGTGCCATAATAACACAAAGCTTCACAATTTAAATTCTATGATTGTCATTGTTATTTGTACAGATTACAAAGTGTATATAATAATGACATCATTGTTTGCCCACTGTTTTGTGCATATGTGCCTCCAGGCGCCTCCGGGGTGGGGTGGTATTGGCCAGGTAGGTGTGGCAGTAGCTCCTGCACCAGGCTACAGCCAAAGCTCCACTCAACTCCCCACTGACACCGACAGCAGGGTCCCTGTCATCAACCTCAAAGATGGCACCCGTCTTGCTGGGGATGACGCTCCCAGGAGGAAAGATTTGGAACAGTGGCTCATGGAGCACCCTGGGTTTGTTGCAGACACAGGAGCCTTCATCCCTGTGAGTCCTAAACCGAGATAGTAAAACCCAATGCTTCAGTGCAGTTACATTTTATTCCAACTGACTGTTGTTCCATTTTCTTTCTAGGGGGTAAATAAAATGCAAATGCAGTTCCACTTCCAGGACGGTCGTCCCAAGCAGAAGAGACATCGCTGCAGAAACCCCAACAAGATAGATGTTAACAGCCTGACCGGAGAGGAGAGGGTCCAGATCATCAATAGGAGGAATGCACGCAAGGTTTGTTCACACAAAGATATTCTGCTCATTTCCACAAATGATGCGCATGAATGAGTTTTGGCTCTGTGAATATTTACTGTATATAGGGACCGACACATTTCTCAGATAATGGTCATTTTTTACTCTTTTAAACAAGGTTGTAAGTGCTTGCAGTCAGATTGACGCACCTGAGATGACTGCTTGTGTCCTAAGTGAAAATAAGTATCTCGCCTGTTGTGTACTTCGATTCATGTTGCCTGCGATCTCTCTTGTAGGTTGGTGGAGCTTTTGCTCCTCCTCTGAAGGATCTGTGCCGGTTCCTGCAGGAGAACCCAGAGTACGGAGTCCCACCTGAATGGGCTGATGTTGTCAAACAGTCGGTGAGTCAGAGAGAAACACATCCATTAGATCAAAACATTCACTACAACTATATCACAGCATCACCTGTGCTGTGTGGAATTGTTAACCCTGCACACATCTTCCACATTTTTTCCAGGGTTACCTACCGGAGAGCATGTTTGACAGGATCCTGACGGGGCCCATTGTTCCTGAGGAGGTGAGCCGGCGTGGACGTCGACCTAAGAATCCTCTGGCAAAGGCAGCAGCGGCGGCGGCAGCAGCATCTGCAGCAACCAACCCAGCAGCCTCCGCACTTGGTCTGAACCCTCTGTTGGCCAATGGCCTCCTGTCTGGAATGGACCTGACCAGCCTGCAGGCCTTCCAGCAAAATCTCCAGAGCTTACAGTCCCTGCAGCTCACCGCAGGCCTGATGGGGCTGCCGTCCGACGCTAGCAACCTGGCAGCAAGTAACTTAGCTGCCATGTTTCCCATGATGCTGTCTGGTATGGCCGGATTGCCAAACCTGCTCGGCATGAGCAGCTTGCTCGGGAAGTCTGCTCAGGAGGGCACAGGAGGCACAGAGGAGAAGACAAAGGGAACTGCCAGCGGTGTAACAGGAGAGCCGTCTGTCTCTAATGCCCCGACTCACACCTCAGACTCCAAAGGAGAAAGGACAGAGGGCTTGAACACGACTCCTTCCTCCTCTTCCAGCTCCACTTCCTCTGCCACCGCCCCACAAAGTGCTTCAGCTGCCTCCGCAGCTCCCAGTCACCCTCTGTCTCTAAACCCCTTGTTACTCTCCAGTATGCTTTACCCAGGGATGCTTCTCACTCCAGGCCTTAACCTTCCTGTGTCTGCCACACAGCCGCAGAGCTCAAACAGTGACCCCACCCTTCCTCCTGCTCGTCCTCCTCCACCTGCGGTCTCCCAGTCATCGCCACAGGAGATCACCAGGCTAGCAGCAGAGAGGGAGGGCGAGGAGGACGAAGAGGCATTAGAAGATGACGAAGAAGAAGAGGAAGACTCAGCAGAACAAAAGGAGAACAGTGGTCCTGAAGGTTCGGGGAAAGCTGAGTCATCTTCATCAGAGTCTGGGAGCTCTTCTTCATCAGATGATTCAGACTCCAGTGATTAGGACTGAACCTATGAATATATAATTATAAATTTATTTATGTATCGCCTAGAAATGTATACATATATTCACATATATATGGATTTTCCAGCACTTATGTTGCGATTTCTTTACATGTAAATATAAAAACTAACTAAACTGTTGTGTAATAAAGAATACAAAAACCTTTTTAAAAAAAAAACAGGAAAAGCTGACTTAAAAGAAACTGAAATAAAATTTCAGTGTTTGTTCACAAGGTACAGTCTTGTTTTGAGACATTTTGCATGTCAGACTTTAGTAGATCTTTCTGAACTATGTGAACTTGTACCACAATTATGTACAATTGCAACAAAAAAACGGCATTATTGTAATTATGTCAGGATTTAATTTTATTAAAAAAAAGTGAAACTACATCAACATGCTCGTTGAGCTGTACTATTAATATATTTTGATTGTTGGGATTTGGGGAATGACACTTGACAAACACTTTGGTTTCTCTTGTAAATAGTCGGTACTTTTACAGGTTCGTTGACACTTATGCTTTGCAGATCATACGTTGGATATGTCAGCAATAACTTGGGCAGCTATTGAATGTCACTGAAGCTGTAGATTCTCTGTCTGCCACTTTCCACCCCAGTGCACAACTCACGCAGCCTCGATTACTGGTCACTTACCTTCATATCATGTTGGCTTTGTTTCTGCATTACATCCTTTTTTGAAACCTAATTACCTGAAACTCCCTCTCTAATATTTTGGGGGACATCTGTGGAAGTATTTTTCAATCAAACACACATTTAATTTAATTTAATTCTGTCAAAATGGACCATAATTTAACTCTCTGCTGTTTTCACATCAATATTTAATTTTAAGAAACTCCTCATTTCAAACGTCACCTGAAACACATCACAACATGTCCAAGGCGCACTTTAGCCACTCACATTTGGCATACATGTACTGTTGGTTTTGATTAAAACTCCTTGAGCTGTAGGGGACAGAAAACCTTTTACTGTGTGCCAAAAACTGCCCTCTGACCCTTTGAGGTCCTCACTTAGTTTATGGTCTCCTTGTAGAAGGATAATTCAGGATTATTGATGACTGATATTATTATTACAACCCCGGCATATTTGACTGCATTTTACCTCAACTGTGCTAGATGGATTGGCTTCACTGTGCAGATGTGCATGGCTGTGTTATCTTGCTGTCCATGTGCATCATGTCCTCGTTTTTGCTGGAATGTGTGCGTCAGAGGCCACTTTATTACTGAGAGCTTCCACTGTGTTGTTTTCTTTGGCTGGACTCCCCTCACCTGGTATCTCCTACTCATAACTTTCCACTCTGAATGTTGTGTATTAAGGAGGGAGCCTTGCAAAGCTATGACCAGTCGAAAACGACTACAAGTGTTTTTCACCTTCAGACACATCTTATTAGACATTTTCTGTAAACAAACAGTCCTGGATTCTGTGTTGCATGACCACATGTCGACCAAAGTCTTACACATCATACACAGCACAAGCACAAAATAGTTCAAATCCTCGCTAAGATTGTAGTAACAGTCTCTGAGTATTACATTTTACACAGTGCCAGACGGGTTTGCTTCAGGAAGGGCTAAATAATAGCAGCTTGGTTGTGTGTATTTCACTTTGTCTCGACTCGAAGGAGCTTCAGCTAGACGTAGAAGTGCCCTTATCCTGTACCTCACGCTCTCTTTCAACTTCTGTCTAACAAACTAACCGCCCAGAATTGTGCTCTATGTCCATGCTTGTGCATTTTGTTCATCGTCCCTGCACACGTTCACGTTCAGCCGTAACCAGGATACACATAAACACTGGACAAGCCGAAGTACCTTTTGTAATTTTTTCTCTGGCACAACAGTGCTCACTCTAGGACTGCTGTTACACAGTAGACTGTTAGATACACGTTTCAGATTTTATTTCTCAGAAGAGGTTTTTGTTTGGACTGGGTACAACAGAGCCCCAGTGAAATAACTCAGTCTGTTTAGTTCTTAAGTATTGCTGTAGCATTGTTCTGTGGTGGGTGAAACCCTGAGCAGCCCCGCAATCTTAATACAAAGTCTGAAGACACGTATTGATTCAAATGTTGCTTTAAAGTGATTTCCTTGTATGCCTGTTCTATATAGACCTCGTCATGGGTTTTGCTTGCAATGCAATTGCATTTTTTAATATTATGACTAACAGTACAGTATTTTTCTATGTCTGAGCAATGAACTTAAACATGCCACTGTCATTTTGTATATCTGCACCTCTGCTCTCTTTAAACTCGTAGTGCCCTTATGCAAACACCCAGCCATTGCTACTTCTGATTGATCCAACGACTTTTACTGCTACTTTGTGTTGCCCCACAGCGATGGGTTGATGGGTTGATGACTGTGCTGAGCCTCTTTAGGACACAAATGGAAAAAAAAAGAAAAGCTAGACATAAGATTGGACTTTTTCCCTTCTTTTTGCTCGTCATGTAATTGTCTCTCGGTTGTACTGTACAAGGACTCACAAAGCACTGCTAGTGTTGGAAAGGAAGTGTTGAATCTGCGTTAAACACAACGACCAATATGCAAGAGGAATGACAAAACACACTACTGCTGTACAGGGAGGTTTTCTTTTCTGTTCTCATACATGTAATCACTGAGACGACAAAACTAGCATCACTGGTTTTGTGTTTTGATTTCAAGCTTGATAATATCCTAAATGTCACCCTGGTCAGTTATTGTCTTTTTTTTTCATTGGACAGTTGTAATATTTGCAATTTGTGGTCTGTGTAGTCAAAATAATTCTTTATGTAGTGCAGGAAAACACGTCTTAAAAGTCATTTGTAATTTATTGGATTACTTTCTATGAAGTTCTATAGAGGAAATTGAGGTTTAATTATTTTTATTAAACATATTCTTCTGACTATCAATCAAGCTCGCCTTTGCCTGTTGCTTTGTCTGGTGGCCTTATTCAAGAAATCATTATTGCCAGGAACTGAATGACACCTGTCCGGCTCAGATGTGTACACAGCTGATGCTGCACTGCTGTTTGTGTTTGTGTTTTCCACACACACTAAACCTTAGAACTAGGATAAGCTTTTTATTCCCAGAAATATACATTTACAGCACAATAACTGTTTTTGCTCAAATTGAGGAAAATAAACCTTGACACAGTGACTGTCGCAATACTTTAAAGTTTCATTTTGGGATTAAACTAATAATAAGTACTGTTTACAAATCAAGTGACTGACATGAAATCAATATTCAGAATGCAAGCAGAAAATGGACACTAATTCTGATAATCTGTTTAGCTATTAGTGGTCCATTTAATCTGAAATGTATCTAGAAATATGTAATACATTGCTGTTACATATATTTTACGCATATTACATGTCATTTTTTATTATTCCTTATATACTGCTGTTGAAAGAAATGTCCATCATCCCAAAGTCTCTTAACCAACCCCACGTGCGTTAATAAATCAGTGTATTGGCTGGAGTCCTCCACTCCTCCTCTTGGTGGCGCTCAGTAGCTTGTGTAGGTTTCTATTGCAACTATTCTCACAGCAACAACAGCAAACTGGGGCTTCTCTGAGGGAGACCAGTGATCTGAAGTTTCTGCTATTCTGCTACCAGCTGGAAATAAGACTACGGTTACCCTAGCTCCCACTTTGAAGACGGTAGTCAAGCCAGCATCTAATTGTTTTGTGGTGTGTGTATACACTAGGAATTACGGTATCAGTATGTACGCTGTCCTTTCAAATAAAAGCAACGTTCCATAGAAGATCGTAAGCCAATTTACAATAAATCTGTCTGCCAGTTTTAGATACATACATTAGAAAAGAGGAAAAGAAAATCTAACAGCTAACAAAATAAATGATTTAAAAAAAAATACTGCATGTAATTACAATAGACTATCAGATTAATTGAATTATAATAATATTTGTGTGTGGCATATCAGAATGAAAGCCTTCTAAAATCCTGTATATGAGGTATCTTCCCTCTTAATGTACATCAATATAAAGGGAAATTGCCAGTTGCCATAGACGAATTGCACATAACAATAACGGCAAATCACCTCTGGGAGGCGCACTGATGTTATCAGAAAATTCTGATGTGGATATTCAGAATTAAGTAGCACGTTTCAGTCATAGACTGAAAAATAATATTTTGTGGGATACTGAGTGCTTTAATTTTTAAATTCCACACGTAAATCTGACAGTCTATATGTCTAAATAGTCTATAATAAATGTAATAACAATAATAACAAAATAATGCTTAATGAACATTAATTTGTGCAATTTAATATTTATTCACAAGTTCTCTTTATTTATTTATTTTTATTTATGTGTGTATTTCTTTATTTTTAATGTAAAATGTGAAATGACTTATTGTCACCAGATTTCTAGTATGCTATGATTATTATCAATGTATTATTTTTACGGTCTTAGTTTTTTTTTTTTTTTTGTTTTGTTTTAACAAATTAATCTAACAAGCCGTTAACGTAATGTCCAGCATCAGAGTAAAGTGGGACTGGCTTCAGTTTGCTTTCGAAGTGGAGGCTGGCGCGACTTCTTAAGCACGTGAAACGTACTTAGGACGGACTCACAACAACTAAACCAACATTGGTAAGTAACTTTGACCCTCTTTCTAACTTCGGTTTTCTTGTCTTTAGGACGATATTAATCTATTTCCAACTATTTCTACTGTCATCTACTTCCGCATGATATGACTAAATATGACACTGCTGCAGCACGGACTGGCTCAGGATAATAACTGATTATTGTTAGTGTGATAAGCCTGGCTGCAACAGTCCTTTAAGTTTTACTGATACGCTTTAATAATAAGTTAACTAAAGTGATATTTAAATGTTCATCACATGTCTGACCACAGTCTTGTCGCTGTAACGTCTGCCAATAAAAGAAACAGGAAATGGGCGTAACTCATAGACATTTAAAAAGGATTTTGCTCTCTTTTCGAAGTGTAAATGACTTTCTGTACATGCTTTTTGTGTGTTTCAGTCAAATCTATGTAGGCAAAATGTGTTGTTGACCGTTGAATGTCCTGTTTTCTCTTTTTCTGGGACTTTTCTGGGTATGTGTGGTACATCTATTTGTTTTGTTCAAATTGGATAAATAATAGTCAGGTCCTGAATGTCACCCATCATGAGCAGTCAGGCTGTGTGGGTAGCTGGGTACATACTTATGCCTCCAATCAGCTGTCTGTCTGTAGCAGTAGTGGGTGTCTGGGTGGGGTCTTACTACGGGGTTATATCAGGTCATTCAGCAGGAGCTACGGGCATGAGTCACAAAGGACTTATTTGAAATACTGTGACATTAATATTTCAGCATTTAAAGCGTAGTTCCTTTGAGATTTTAGTAACTAAGCTAAGCTAGTAACTAAAAAGTAAAGTTCAGTAAAAAAGAAAAAAAAGAAAAAAGGCAATTTTCTCAATTGTTGAAGTTTACCTCAATACAGTATGATGTTTATTGTGTAAACTGATGATCCCAGTTAGAGTAAAATAGATGATAAAGCAGGGTATGCTTTGATATTATGTGTCTAAATAAAGACAACAGAACCTTTTCTTACTGTCAAACAGATTCAAATCAGGCTGGACAACAAACAGATAAAGTGAAATAATTCGGGAAAGAAGTATTCACATCATTCATTTGGCACTAAGCCCTCGGCACAGTAATGGTTAATGTAATAAACGTGTAATTAACATAAGTGAACGTTTTAATGCTTACGGCGCATATGTTAAGTTGCTGCTACTTATGTTTTATCTCATGAGAATATCCCATATCTGTACAATCACTACATTTCTTATTGTGTTTTTTAGTTATTTAGTTCAGTTGTTTAGTTCAGTTATTTGCCAATGCTTCTCAAACACACCAATTCTCAGCCACACACACACGCGCATTCATGTGAGCATGAGCATGTGGGGACAGGATTGACACAGACAGTTTCTCTCACACAAAAGTTGCTTATAGGGAGTTTAATGCTGTTGGCTGACTGACTTATTTTCTTGATTGCGCTGCACTGCAATGTTTTATGTATCTTAACTGTTTATCTGTTTGTAATGTAGTTTAACCCTCTTTTAGGTGCCAATTCCTGCAGTGACTGATCCTGTGTGGCTGTCACCATGGCAACCAGGGGTCGGGGTGACCAGGAACATCCAAAGGTCGGGCCTAGTGAACGTCTCATGACTGTGTTCAGGTATTCACTACTGTCTCACAGCTATGCGGTCAGTGGTCTCTGTGTTTGTATGGAAACATTCTGTCTACTTCTGAGGATATTTCTATCTTAAACCTTGTATGGTTTTATTACAGATGAGTTCCAAACAAAAACTTCTGTTCATTTAACCACAATGCTACTTCATCTCTTCCTGTTTCAGGGCCTGCCCCAGAGTTCCTACTGAAGTGATGGAAAAAAAACTACGTACATTTCTGCAACACCACAGGGACAATGTAGGAGAGGGGAACACCAATGGTTAGTTATGACTGGAATGCTGGGAAAAGTTTGATTCAATTTCATACAATAATTTTAATATTCACACTGCCAGTTAGCAGACAGTGGTTCTTTTTTATTAGTGACAGGTATCAGCTCTCGTTTATACATGTAACATATAATAAATGTGATATTGTTTACAGATTTGGTAGAAAAGTGCTGCGGTGAAGCTCGGGCCTTGTTTTACAAGATCTTGGATAAGGTTGTTATTGATAAGAGCATTATTATGGTGAGTGTACTGCCCCTATGTGGCCACAGGTGGAATTAGATTCTGCACCACAGTGGCACAGCATGAACACTGAGTGATTGATACAGATTGTTTAATACTACACTTATATCTTTTTTTTTAAACTAGTCAACAATATTTGTTTTGAAATAAAGCTCATCTACATGTGGGATACATGTTTGTTGCAGGACACTCCAAGATTTGATTTATTCCAGTGCTGCCTGGTGGCCTGCTGTCTGGAGATTACCACATTCTTAAACCATCTACCATGTGACTTCCCTCGCATCGTCCAGATCCTAAATCTGGCTCCGTACTACTTCCTCAAGGTGTGTTTATTTTCTAAGCTTAAGACACAGTTTATGCAATCAAAGTATGTGTTGACCTGTCTATGTTTTCATGTTTGCAAACCAATGAACATAAAAAATGCATATTTTTAATAAATGGGCATGATATCATGCGTAGTCAGGATTCTGCTATATTTTATTTGTTTGTTACTGATAAATAGACATTTTTCTGGAACAAGTTTTCAAAATCTGGGTACAAATGGGAAAAATGCAGGTATTGTTTGTTTGGTAAAGTTTGGATAATACTCATTACTGGCCTATTTTGGTTGAAGACTTAAAGGTATGGAGTACAGACCCAGCCCTACTCATGTCCCTCATTTTGTTTTCCTGTGCTCCAACAGGTGATTCAGCAGGTGCTGTTGGCTAAAGTGGGTCTGCCTCATATTGTTTTCGGTCACCTCGCCCAGGTAGAAGAGAAAGTTTTGGAGAGTTTGGCCTGGACCAGCGACTCACCACTATGGGAACAAATCAGAGCCAATGAGGGCCATCTGCCCACCTGCCAACAGGTTGGCAGCAGCTCACATAGATACTTTACTTGGCATGAGGAGTTATTTTAGAATGAATACATTTTTGAAGTTGGTGCTGGTGCGATTTTGTAGTCAGATTAAATTAGAAATGTGATTGAAATGTTGCTTTCTACTCTCTGTTCCGGCTCTTTGATCAAAGCATCAGAAGTGTTTCTTCACAAGTCTGTGGATTAATCGAGGTTTTGTGTCGTGTGCAGGCGATGCCTCCTGAACAGCTGGAAGATACAGAGAGAACACACTCAGGACCCGACAGGAGCCGATCACAAGGTACAGATGCTGTGTGTTCAACATGCGTTTTCATACATTACTGTTATTCTCTTCATGCTCAGCTGGATACACTCCTTACATACAAACTCACAGTACCTGATTATGGATTGATTGTTTGATTTGTTTCTGCCTGTGGACATTAATTTAGGAGCTGAACCTTCTGCCAGCACTGAACAGCAGCGATCCCTGTCAGCTGCAAGCAGGCCTCAGAGAAGCAGCTCCCTGTTTTTACAATTTTCTCGTAAGGTCAGTTAATCTTGTTCCTTCACCATAACACCACCTTTAATTGGAGCCACAATTACAAGCACAATTTAACTTTTCTATCAGGCGAAAAAAGCCAGCTAAACATAGATATTTTAACATTAAAAAATATTACAATGATGCACAATTTTTTTTTGTATTTTGTTATGTTTCAGCCTTATGCTGAAACCTTTTTCCTCTAGTAAGTTGACACCTATCAGTTCTCATGTTTTCTTCAGGTTTACAGTTTGATGTCCAAGCGTCTGAGGGAGCTGTGTTCCACACTGGGCATTTCTAAAGAGCTGCGGCTGAAGATCTGGACCTGTTTTGAGCACTCTCTGGTCCACTGCACTGACCTCATGGTAGACTGCCACCTGGACCAACTGCTCATGTGTGCCATCTACATCATAGCCAAGGTGGGTTTGATACATTGGTGTAGTCACAGTCATTTGTTGACTGGAGTAACATGCTGATATATAAGCAGGGATGTCTGTTTCCGTAGGATATTAATACTGTTACTTATTTTATTGACAGAACACCAATGAAGACATAACGCTGCAACGCATAATGGCATGTTACCAGACTCAGGATTTCAGCAGCAAGAGTGTACGTTTTTTGTTTTTCTTATTATGGCTATCTTTTATGAAATTGCTAAATAAAAAAAATTTAAAAAAAAAGAGCCACTTAAAGATAAAGATAAACTATCATTTTTTACCCTTATCAAAACACTGTAATGTGTGTTAATACATAGATCTGAATTCATTTGCTTAAAAAATTATCATTTCAATACAAGATGTTGGCTTTTTTCCTCTGTATACTTGTGTTTGTAGTGTATATGTGTTATGGATGTAGTTCAAAATGTATGTAATTAGACATTTTCTGTTCACAGGTCTGCGAAAATATGCCGCCATCTGGAGGAGACACAGAAAATTCAGTCACTGAAAACAACAGTAGGACTTGCTTATATCAGTGAAGTAAGAGGAGACAATGTCCTTTAATTCCAAGATGAAGGTGAAGTGACTGTTACATTGTTTATTACAGATAATGGAGACCACAGCGCCAGTATCCCGACCCCCAACACACCATCAAGTCATTATCCAGGA
>JAOWBC010000001.1:23625033-23637730 GCA_028566105.1 Hypoplectrus providencianus
ATTAGAATAGCTGCCTTTTTTCCCTGTCTCATGTTGGCTCCTGGGGATTGGCAGTCAGAAACCTATTAAATTATCCTGTGTTGCTACAGCATTTGTAGCATTTCAAATATGAGCCCCGAGGCAATGCTGGCTAAAGGTAAAGCATCAAACATCGTGAAGAAAGCCTGCAAACTCCACAGCATGACATTATCATAAGAGATAAAGTAATACTACTATCTCACGTCAATGTTTTATTGAGCATTAAAAAAGCCCTCTGTCTTTGTGGGAGATTGAAAATGTTTAAATATCATTGCTAAATTTGCCCTTCTTCGTAAGATCATAAATAAGTATCAAAACAACTTCATTCGCCAAGAAAAAGACATGGAAAAGCATTTATCTTCAGGGCCATGATTAAGTTATGTAAGAACGTTGTTAAATGCTAATGCATTCACTCTGGAAACAATCTGAAGCATTGAATATTTCCAAAGCTGCTGGTTCCAGTTTGAATGAGGCCTTACTTTAGAAGCAACTGTGGAGAAAGAAAATCAGTTTTGTGCCTTTAAGTGCGTCACATTTGTATATATTTAATCGTGATCTACAGTTGTAACCCAAATTTGTACAATGCTTAATTAAAACTGTTGTAATTTAATTTAATTTAATTTAATTTGATTTAATTTAATTGATTTATTTGCCTATCAAAGGTCATATAAAGGTCAACCTCGTAAAGAAGATTAGCAGCTAGCACTTGAAACTAGGTTGGAAACTAAGATTTTGTCTCATACAGTGAAAATATAAGCAGAATACTTAGCATTATGTTGCCTTCTAGATGTAATTTTCCAATGCAAAACACTTCACAGCATTTGTAAGAGACAACATCACACAGTGACAGTTTTTTATAATCATGTACAGTCTTTGACACAATGCACTTGAGGAAGCAATTTTATAAAAGCACAATGCAAAAACACAATGATAACTGCTTCCATTTTGATTCCATAAACAACTTTTATCATGTTTTTTTGTTGTTGTTGTTGTGGTGCAGCTTTATTGCATCATGATTGTATTTCTTGATAGTTCTGCCTGCTTCTTTATTTGTTATTTATCTGCTGTGTGTTTTTCACTGGGGGTATGTAGTTGTACTCCGCAGCAGAATTGAAGTCACTTAGTCTGTCATGTCTGCTTTCATTTCTGGCAAATCAGACAGAGGAGCCTGCAAATCATTAGATGAGAATGAAGCAATAGACTGTGAAATGTAACGTATACAGAGAGAGGAAAGCAAACAATGACCTTCACAGGGAAAAATGAATGAAAATGAAGGTTAGCACCTCTGTGTGGAACATTTTATCTGGAGTAGTAAGCACTTATCTATACCCAGGGAATGACTAAAATAATATCATGTGCTGGTACTGTTACTTGCTGCTGTTTTTACTTCAGGAAGAATTTCATTGTTTGAGAGAGAACACACTTGATCATCTTTGGATGTTCTAAGACTAATGGCAACCCTTATCATTTTTAAGAGTTCATATTATCTATCAACAAAGAAGGTAAGACCAAAGGATCAGCCTTTACTGAGATTATATGACCTAGACCAGGGGTGGGCAAACTTTTTGACTTGCGGGCCACAATAAGTTCTCAAATTTAGGAGAGGGGCCATACCAGGAGCAGATGGATGTAGTGTTTGTGTGAAGTAATGTAAAAGGCATGTAAAGGCCATTGCATAAAAGGTTTTGGCCTTTAATAGGTAGTAAAGCATGGATATGCAAGGCTTTGAAAAAGCATTTATTAAGAATATTAAAAAAATATTCACACAAAAAAAACAATACTATATAGGTTTGCGGGCCGGATTTAAAAGCCCAGCGGGCTGCATGTGGCCCCTGGGCCATAGTTTGCCCATGCCTGACCTAGACCATTTATATGAACAGCAACAGTATTGCAAGAAAATGTAAATAGGTTATTATTGTTAACATGTTCGCCATGTTAAGCAGCCAAAAGAATTGCGATTATAGGTTTAACAGAAGGAGAAGAAAATATCTTCGAAGCAGACATTATTGTAATAATATAATCACATATTGATGGATCAAAGGTCAAAATACACAAACATTGACATGTTTACATATTAACCTAACCTGTGTCAAAGACAGCAGAACATCCTGTGTGGAAGCAGTGAGTGTATGTTGATGGAAAATGGCTGGGAGAATTGGATACAATGCCTAAAGTAAAAATTAATTAAACTACAAGGGTGTATTTGTGTTTTTTCAACAGTCGAAGGTATGCAGGAATGTGCTGGTGAATAAAACAAATCCAAACTACAAGCAGTAGAACAGTGAAAGCAGTGAGTAAACACTGTGCTGCTTTTTGCCTAAAGAGCAGCTGCCTCTGGGAAATGTTTGCATAAATAAAACTCCAATCTCTCTCTGCCAGACCCCTCATTTACTTTCTTGTCTTCTTCTGTACTGTCAGTTTTTTTCAGTAACCTTTATATCTCCCTTTAAGCATGCCCATGAGCTTGTCTGTTTGTCTGATCATCAATTTCATGTTTTTTTTCCAGCCAGGTTTGTTGTTTGGCTCGTTGTACAGCTGGACCATGTCTGACTCATACCTAGCCAAACGCTGTGCCCTGTGGAATCATGGGATATCTTAGACAAGGTTGCCATACTTGACGGTGCTCCCCCTTCTCTGGCTTGTGGTTCTGGACAAATGTAATCTGGACCAAATTGTCCCCACTTGTTAAAAAAATAGTCTCTATTGGAGGTCCAAAGATGCGTTTGCAAATGTCAAATTGGTCATGGTGCAGATTGGGAGAGGAAAAGACAAAACAAATAGACAGCTGGTTCCAATTATGGTTTTACTAGGCGCTGATGGGCCAGTAATTACAGGATTAGAGACGTGTAACTGCACACAGCTTTGGGTGTTGCTCTCCAAGTTTGGAGAGGCAGAGAGACGAGTGCAGGCCAAAGCCAGAACAGCTCAAACAGTGATGTTTGCACATTACAGCAGCTGTACGTCACTCATTGTGTCTGTTGGCCAAAGATCTGCTGAGGCTGCGGCTGTGACATTTGAGGGTTTACTATGTTCGGGTTCAGTCCATGATGCAAAAAGATCTTATTAAGCCTTAAAGTCTGTCCCTGTATGGCCGATGAAGCCAAAACCTTGAAAGTGCTTTCAGTGCACCCTGATTGTTTAAAATAGGTTAAATTACATTCAGTAGAAACTTGGACATCCCAGTGAGTATTTATTCAAAGTATAGTCATCAAGTCATTCCTGGATCAATTTGAATTAATTTACTATTTAAATGATAGCAATTCAACCCCAGCTCCAAAAAAACGTAAATAAAAACTGAAAAGTATAGGATGCATATAGAGTGCATATTTACAAAGAATAAAAGTTTATTTCGGAAAGTAAACTGCTCTTTGTACTATTTTCAAGTGAATAGACCGTATGTCACAATTTAGAAAAATCATATTCAGTTAAAATTCATTTTCCAGCTCCATAGTTAATGGTATTGATTGTAATGATGTTTTCTTGTAACTTTCAGTGAGAAATTAAATAATACTGCAAAAGACTGTATAAAGAAATGGGAAACTGTCATCTGACCAGCGCAGAAGTGAGAAACTGATTACATGCTGATATACGAAATATCTGAAGTTAGTTTTTCCACTAAATACTCTGATGTTGGTGGTGAAATTAAATAAAAATAAAATGTCAAGAAATGTTTTGAAGTCACAACAGCATGCCTCCCTCACAGCCTCTCGTTTCTGTACGTCATAGTGACTTTCTTTTGTCATAAGCAAATTGTATTTCTGCCCACAGTTTGAACACTGTGGTCATGCTGTCACACTTTGCATGTTTTCATTGCTTACAGTAGGCACTGACAGGAGCTTCATGGTGCATTCAGAAGCACCTGGTAATATAGGAGAATATATATTTAACAGCAATACAGAAAGCATGTGCTTTACAGCATAAGGCTGTATTTCATTATATTCTATTGCTTAAGTTGTCAGTTATCTCCTTAAACCTGTGCTTTTCTTCCAGACACTCCCAGCATAAAGTGATGCAGAGAGGCAGAAATTGTTCGGTGCACACACATAGACAATACATTGTGACATCAGTCCCTTTTCTTTACTGCCTCTTTTACTTTTTTCCCTCTCTAACAAAAAAATGCTACATGCAGCAAAGACCCCACCCACTGTCTAACAGAGTCTGAAAATACAGACTGTGTCAAAGTGGGAAAACAACTAAAGCTTCATTCCATTAAATCACCAAGTAAGCAAAATCAGAGCTGTGGTGACAGTGAGGGCATCATAATGCAGGCACAGACTGGGAGCTTTAAACCCGACACAAGTTTCTCCCTGAGGTCCTAATGGATAAGAAGAATGGTCTGAGCCGTAGACGGGCCAGCCGGCGGTGTCTCAATAAATTGTATTCAGAGGGCAGTGAGATGTCTGTAGGGCTCTTCTGGTCTAATGGGGGGTGCAGAGATGCTGGTCTGTGTCAGCATTGGTAGTTCTGGAGCACTTCGACTGCCCAGTGTCAAGTAAAGTTAACAATGGTGGATGGAAGGTATGGGTACACAGGCCAATCTCTTTGTAGTCTCACTGTTCTGTGTTTCCACCAGTTTGATTTAAAATAATAGCAACTATTTATCACTTATGATATAGAGGTAACCAGTTGAGTTATCTTTCCAGCAAAAATGGGAGCAGTGATATGTGAGAATGTTACTTTTCTATGTCTGATTGGATACTAAATGTCTTTTGGTTTTGATTTAAAGGTTCGACAAGAAAAACAAAACCTTTGGCTGGGGGAAGCTGTGCTGGGAAATGTATCTTTTTTGTTCTGACATTTATGAGTCAAACAAGACATTTTTTCAGTTGAATCTATGATACAAATAATGCATTATTGCAATTCATACAATATGACTTACTAACCAATGAAATATTTTTTTCTGAATTTGTGAAAATGAATTTGTAAACACATTTGTATAATTGCTTGTGTATAGGTATACAGGATTTTTAGTGTGTATGCATTAACCGGGTAAGGATACACACCTTGATGGTACACATTTCTTAGCTGCTGAGCACCAAACTTTTGTGCTCTCTTTTATTTTCAGAAATCTCTGAACACTTCCATTGTAAACACAACATTATGGAAGCAGTAACTGTATTGTCAGAAGATCTAAGATCATTTGTCTGGGTAGAAGATTATTTAGGGCAACCATGTCTTTTAGTTCATACACATGTGCATATTTTATGTTTGAATGTAGCTCTTATTGCAAGTGTCCATTTGTGTTGTGCAGTTCATATGTGTGGTGCAGTCTGTCTCAGCAACGGCAGTGAGCAGACAAGACGATGACAGAAAGGACACAAACAGATCTCCAGCCTTCTAAAGCCCCCAGGCTGAGCCCTGTGGCCCCTGAGACCAAGCTCCATATTGTCCCCCTGGATCATGTCAGGGAAAGTCCTGCTGTGTGCCACAGCTTAGCCTCCATGTGTAAGAAGAGCTGCAGGGGAGCATATGCTACATGTGACACATGGTTGCACTGACACACATGTGCGTGGCCATGCATTTATACAAACAGCAACCCCCTACCTCCCTAACACACACAAACACTCACACACACACACACACACACACACACACACACTCACATAGACACTTTCTTTAAACCACCTGGAAGTAACTACTAGCACACACTTTTATGCATGCACACCGATACTGTTACCAACCTCTGCATGCACACACACACACACACACACACAGACCAAAGACTTGCTCACTCCCATCTAGATCAGGAGTTAAACAAATCAGCGTTTCCCCAGCAGCGCATTCTCTCCCAGCCCCCTCCACTGCAGAGGCAACAATACCATAGCAACCAGCTGGATTACATCCAGCATAATATGTATTAGGTTTGATGGAGCCAAAGCGCTGGCCGCAATCTAATTAAAGCTAATGTGTTTATATTTGTGTTGTGTGCTGCTGATTGCAGTCTCGGTGGACTGGAGTAGGGCTAACGCGGACATGATGAGGCCACTGTTTTGGCTGCTCAGACGTTCCCTGTAATTGAGGCCGCTGAGTTAGCATACTCTGATTGGTTGGCTTCCGGTTCTTCTTGTAAAACAGACGCTGTGCAAATATAAAGGCCCGTGTCCACCAGGCACATTTTTGATCCAGTTTTTGACGTGCATATGTTGGAGCCGACATGGGGTCATTTTGTTCAGCTGTGCAGTGTCCACCAGGCGTGGATGTGGCATGACAGCCAGACTGGAGCCTCACGGCAATCTCTGCTGTCCTTTGTCCATTTCTGGCTATTTTTTGGGTAAAATGATTGGATCTGTGTTATATTTTATGCAGTTTACAGTATATAGGACTGACAAGGCAGAAATAATCACTGAAACGTATACAGAAGATTTTTATTATAGTTTGACAAATTCTAACTTTGTGCCAAACTGGTCTACAAGTTAAAATCAGTTTGATTTTATGCTGATCAACCACCAGTGTGTCATTATGGCACATTCTGGAAAATGAAAACGTTGCCTAATTCGGCAACCTGTGCAGATGAGTCACAGCGCAATTTTGTTTTTAAAAATCAATGTGACAATATGACAAGTACAATATTATTTTGCTTGTATACAAAGTTAGTTAAAAAGTTACCACAAAAAAACTTAACTAAACTAAAAACTGTATTTGGCCATATTTTTTTATTTGAAGCTGATTAGAGATGGGAGTCAGTGAACAGACGCATATACATGCAGGAAAATAAACAGTCATGACTTAGAGGTGCTTTGTCAGGTCTGTTCCAGTGTCCTTCACCTCACAAACAACAGCATTATTGAGCCATCAGGAACCTAAGTACAAATAACTGTTCATGTTATGCTTTCTGCCTTCTACCGTCATTATGAATGGATTCTAGATATCATGGTATACAGTATAGCTAAACATTTACATTAGTAAAGTACTGGTAAGGAAGGAACATCTTTTAAAGTGGAGGTAGGATACTTTTCAACAAGCTATAGGGCCAGCTATCTAGCAAATCAGTGATCATAACAGTGGCTACGTCCAAAGCCACTCCCTATGTAATGTGTAGTGCACTATATAGTGTATAGGGATGCTCAATCAGAATTCAGACACCACTACGAAACTGGAAATTCACTACATAGTGCACTACATATCATCCATAATGCATTGTGAAATGTAGTGGTTATTGGATAGACAATACTCAGAATACCTTTTCTTCTATGACAGTAAACTAAAGATCTGTAGGTCTGAGACTCAACTTGGAGTCTAGGAAATTTTGATGGACATTATTTTCTGACATTTTATCGACTTAAGATGAACCCATTGAGAAAACAATCTGCATACCATCAGAGCTGTCTCCTACGTAGCCACAAATGAATTCATCAAGTCATCTTGTCATTGTATCAGCCGTGTTGTGTTCTGATTGAAGCCAATAACTGAAATCCAATCCATATTTTTCCACCAATTTATCATATATTGCTATGCAACCTTCATACAAAATGTAAATGTGTTTGTGTTGACAGATTTATAAAGCTGTTTAAACGTGTTTTTCCCAACCAGAACATATTTCTACTCCAATTGATATTTCAGAAAAATGCACATCACCTTAAGAGACGTATATCATCTCAGCAGTGTAAACATGATAACTCATGCCGTGACACTCTGAGATTTTCATATCATGATGAAGCAGAGTCAATCTGCAGCAGAGTGCAGTATTGGATAAAGTCACACTCTCCCCTCAGCCTTGTAAAGTACAGAGCGCCCGGCTCTCGCAAGGTAACCATCTTTCTTGGCCGTCCGTCTCATTCACTTGTAAAACATAGCTATACTTTATAGGCTTGTTACTGCCACAGGGTTACTCTTTTATTTATTAGCCTGTCCACTGTGAATGGATGTGTTTCTGTCTGTGATGTGAACCTCTTGAAGTGAGCCTGACTTCTGTGTTGCTTCTATCAGGGTCGGACAGGAATGCTAATGCTATCAGACAATCAGTCCCCTGCCTGTGGGTGGAAAAGACGTGTGTGTGTGTGTGTGTGTGTGTGTGTGTGTGTGTCTATAACTGTGTGTCCGTGTGTTTGCATCTATGCAAGAGGGATGTGATTAAGACACCATCTCTGGTGTGTAAATTGTTCCCTCATGTATTCTGGCCTGTAAAATAGCCTCATAACAGATTTTTTTTTTTTTAAATCAGCACATTTTATATATTTTTAAAAAAGGAGCCTCACTGCTGATATTTCACCTTTCCTCTATCTTATCTGTGAAACAAACTGTTTCCCTGATTGAACTGTCTGAATATTACTGAATTTTCTGCCTCATCCCTCCAGAGGGCTTTATGGGGGGTTGGGGTTTGGGCATTGCCTGCCACGTACAGTGACTCGATGCATCTTGGACCTCTGAGCCTCAGTGCATTGAACTCAGAGATAAATGATAAAAGGGAGCTAATCTTCAATGGCATGCCATCATAGCTCATTTCCATAGCAGCCTCTCTCATTGTAGCAGGATCAAATCTGAGCTGGCACAGAACAGTTGTTTCCATTTGATATGCCCCTCTGCCCACTGCACCATAATGGCTGCCCTGCAATAAGGATATACTTTTTGATTGCCAGTGAATATCCTGCAGCAATTCCACGCTTTTCCCTTCTGACGATGAGTGTAGAGCCCATTCTGTTCCTGCAGTTGAGTTCATCTCGATTTGGACAGGGAGGCAGAGGATGGAGGGGAGAAGAAAAGAGAAGAGATTTTAGTGCACTCTCTGTTCTCCGCGATAATGAATGCTTTGTCAGGGAGAATCCATCAACGGTCACTGTGGGGGGAGGAAATGTCAGGGAAAGTTATGGTTTGTTGGCTTTTAACCCACGTGGCCCAGCCCTGCAAAGTAATTGAAGTACAGAAAATGTCATGTTGTTGCACTTCATCTATTTGTATAGCTGTCTCACAGGATAAATAGAAATATTGCTGTGGCAACACGATGAACAACAAGCGTAGTGTCTGTTCAGATCTGCAAAGTGTGGGTGGAAGGTTGATGTACCGTACAATACACCACATCGCACATCCCCGATGTTGCAAAAAGAGAATCTATCGATTCTTCTTCTTTTACTATTTGTGTGATTTTTATGCTCTTGTGCCTCTTTCAGAAATAGCTTATTCTTCTTTTGTCAATTTGATATTGCGGAGACCTGAGTGAAAAATCAGGGCTTGATGATTGCAGTCTTGTTGAACGCAGTCGGGTATCTGTGTGATATGGACAGGAAAGGGATGAGTAGCTCACAAGGCATGAAAGACGGAAATCTGTGTATGCCGTGAGCACACACCCTCTCCAAGGTGTTCCTCTGTGACAAAGGAAAGACATGATGCTAAAATAGATAAACTCTCTCACAAGGAGAGCTACAATCATTGGCTCCTCACTCCATTTCTAAACATTTCATTGCAGGCATTTTATCTCTTAACTGTAAGACTGAACACGGTATGACTGTACCTTATAACAAAGCAGCATTTTATAGAACTAAGATATAAATGGCCCATTCTTAAAAGATTGTTGGTCAATGTAAGTTAAAAAAGTCAAAGTAAAAAAATCAACCACTACCTTTAAACACTTCTGGGTCCTTTAAGTGTTGCCAGTATAATTATAATGTGTTAACAGTACCCAGCCATGTCTATCTAACAGCCGGGGAAGATGGGGCAGATACATTGCAGCCGGTTCTAATTGGAGAGGGCCTGTCTGTCTGTGTTGTTTAGTGATCCATGGACAGACCCTTTCCTCCAGTTAGAGATAGCCGGTCTTGAATGACACCTCCACGTTAGTGAAAGCTGCACAACCTCAAACTGATCAGCCTCTTTAACTGTTGAAGCATGGCTCCTCGAGTAGCCTTCCCCACTTCCAGCCTGCCTCATTCCAATTCCGAGGCCAGAAATAACTGTCAGCGTTGGCCCAACTAGGCTCCAGAAATCCAGGCTCTCTGTCCATCGCCGAGGGGCCGACATTCTTTATGTGAGTAATGGGAGAATGTGTGAGGCTTTATCTCCCATCCATCCCGGGTATTGTTTGACTACCCTGCCCCAACAATGTAAACGCTCTAAGTCAGAGTTCGCCAAGGTCATGTTTGGTATTTATTGACCCAGAGAAGAGAGGAGAAAAAACTAGGGGGAATATTTTGCTGTGATTTGAGGGAAACTAAAGCAAACATAGCGGTTTTGCAAACAACTGCTTTTCCCTTGGAAACAGCCTGTAATAGATGTCACATGATCACAGCACTGAGCAGCTGATGTGTTTTGAGTCTGGCACTGTATGTTAAGCAGCGCACAATGATTTGATTCAAATGTTATGATTGGAAGGATGGAAAAAAATCTGCAATCTTCAGTAATTGTTCCCCGGAATGAAATTGATTCACACCCAACCGAGCATGAAATAACATTGGCAGATGACACTGCTGTTACTGTGCCTGAAACACAACACGATTCTAATAGGAATAATCAGCACCTTCTTGCAGGGCAGCGATACACACACACACACATCCATACCTTCGGATGATTAGTTGCTGCAAACTGTTTTACCAGGTAGGTATGTTAAAGCATGATTTAATCCCTACGTGGAGTTTAAAGAATATATATGATTTTCAAATCTTCATCCTGAAAATGAGTCACAGCTCTTCTCACATTCAATAATGATTAGGATTAGACAGGCTCTCATTGCCACATATTCTTAAAATGACAAAGCAGGTGTTTCAAAGTTATCCATGGCCGCTTTAATATAATAATTATTATCAAAGAAATTCCACTGTTAACCAATTAAAGTAAGCAAATGCACTGGCATGCTAATTGCAATGCACTACTTAAAAAAGACCCTTTTAATAAAATAGATGGACCTTTTTAAAGGTTAGTTTTAAAACTTTCCAATATTTAGCCTACATGCCCATATGTATACTGACTGAGTTACTGATCCCCTTTGATCCCCAAACCAAGAACCTCAGGTTAATGAAATTGATATATTTTCAATAGATCTTCCAACAGATATGATGTTGGCTGATGGTTACTCAGAGCAAACTAAATAAAAACATTAACTTCCTTCAACTCAAGAATTTAATTTATATCGACGAAGGCATTTATAGTTTATTGAGAAATCATGATACATGAGTGAAACGACCCATTTAAACCAGCTTGCAGGACTCTGTGTTTCAGATGACATTGTATTGACATTCAATTGATCACCAGTCCATCTGGTTGCCTTTTTACCTTTTTAATGCATTTTGTATGCTTCTGTACAGTTAGGGTTACAGTCTCCCTCCACATTATATTTAAGAGTAATGTATTTGCTAAAAAAACCCCCAACAAAATCAAAGGTAAATATGAATTATTATTCTTTACAAGTCAATTCAGATGCTAAACAGGCTGTGAGGCCACAACACCTAACTACTTACCCAATTTGTACTGAATTATGTACTGGTAATGTATTTACAAGTGGTTTAGAGAGTGAAGGGGTTCATGGTTAGTAGCCTAAAGCACCAACACTAAAGCTAGAAGCACTTCATACTAATGCACATCATGAATACTTACAGCATTGCCACTTTTATTCATGAAAGTCAACTTTTCTGGCGTGCGGTCAATGCATTTAAAAATGATGCTGCAGAGTCTGGCTGAGTGTGTTGGGCTCCTCCATGGGCTCTGAGCACTCCCCACACTGCTGCACCGCACTGTTAGCCCAGTGGCTCTCTGGAGGCTCAGGGCTGATCAGTAAACAGACTGACCTGATTCTGATGCCCTGCCTCCAGCTATTCAGTCCAAAATCATTGAGCATGGCTCCTCTCATGAACAGACAGCCACTACATGGTTTTGGTATTTAGCTGGCCACTCCCCATCCATTTGTCTTCTATTCAGCCAGCTGCCACAGAAGATAAATGTTTTTTGGAAGTAGAACGAGCACGTTGTTGTATATTAAGCAAGCAGAGATTACTATACCACATCAGTAAAAATCAATAGCTGAGATTGACTTTGCCTTAGAAAAACAGAAAGATGAGCCAGGCCAAAGGGATATAAAGGGGAACACCTTGGATTCTTGTTTTTCCTCCTACTAACCTAAGTGCCCTGCCCCACGGATGTGAACATTTTATTGTAAAGAATGACAAGAAAATTCAGTGAATGACCCCCAAAAAAGTCCAACTGCTGGCATGTTTTATTAATACTTTCTGCACAGTTCAGTGAACTACTGAAAGTGTTACTCAGGCAGTGAATATTCTCACACACTAAATGCTAAGGCAGCAATGAAGATGATAACATAAACTGAAATAAACACCAAAATCTTGCACAATACTGTAAACAAAGCATTCCACGTGATAATTGGGTAGGAATTAAATGGTTTGTTGAACCCCCACAACAAATATCTTTAAAGCTTTTTTTCAAGATTGTAATTAGTATGTTATATTCATATATTCAAACTAATCATACAGGAACCTTTCCAAAAAATAATTTACATGAGCATTAGGTTTGTCTGGAAGTTCTATCGTTATATAGTTTAGCAGGGCTATTTCAAATGTTTCTTACTTTATTTTTAGGAACAGTTTCATATCGTGATATTTAATGTTTCCGTGATGGATGATTATATACAGTGTGATGTAATGTCCTGGCCTTACCGTCTACCCGTAGCTCTGACCTAGCAAGTCCAACCAATCACTGTTGGTAACACAACAAAAACAAACAACAATTCTCACTCTTTTTA
>JAOWBC010000001.1:23652620-23673586 GCA_028566105.1 Hypoplectrus providencianus
TTAATTAACAAATGGACAAACTGGCAGATGCTTAGGTCAGAATCCTAATACACACACACACAATTCATCCCAGTGTGACTGATTTTGGGGTCTGTCTGGCCCCTAACCTTATGACTGGAGTTATTGTTATAAAACAAAATCCAACACTGTTAACATTTACCCAACAGAATCAGAATCAGAGCATGTTTTTCTTCTTCCCATCACAGACCATTACCTACCCCTTAATTTTCATTAAAGGCCTGACCTTTATGGAAACAGGTTCAAAACTGGACTCTAATTTCAAAATATACATATTAATAGCAATCTTAAGGTCAAAAACAGATTATATTTCAGCATAAAACCTGCAGTGGGGCATTTGTGATCTCTTGGGGCACAATATTTAAGCCAAGGAAAGTCAAAAGTATGAGGATGTTGTCCTTTCCTGAATTTGGATGTTGAATTTATAGTGCTCAGTATTTGCTATGTTAGAGGGAAGTAAAGGGATCCTTGCTGACAGAAACAGTCAGCACGGTTTATTACATAACAAGCAAAAAGGGGAGCACTTGCCAACAAATGAATAGCAAGCTCATGTATTCCTTTACATGGAGCTGCATTTTCATTTACGTTACTGTTCAGTATCACAGTTTACAATAACATAAAAGCCTTTGGCAATACCAAGTTAGAGTAACTTACTGCGAAATAGATTTCCTTAAATGTAATTAGCATGTTCCTGGGCATTCTGATCTTAACTTGTAAAAAATGAACAGGAAATTGCTTTCAAAGCAAAGTAGCCAAGGCCGTCTAATTAATATGTGTTGGTACTAATACTGGAGCTGAGGATTTCATAATGAATCACTTAAGAGACAGCAAGAGCACACATGTGTACACATCCCAACTCTACAGATACCCGGGGTTTGTCATGGCCCTTGGTCCTGATACTGACAGGCAATGCGTCCTTTTGTGTGCGTATTCACATGTTGGGGATGCTGGGTCGGTTTCTGCCATGTACATGCACTGTTGCTTTTCAAAGGTCCATATACACTGGAGATAATAATAGTGTTTTAGGGTTAGTACAGCAATTACCTACCTACTACCTGATTCCACAAAGTTGTGATTTTGTCAAAAATAAAAATGAATGCAATAAGTTGCAAATCTTTTTTGACATTCAATTCATCATATTGAATTGTAGGTGCGTTAAGACACCATTGTTCAAACTATTTATTGTTAATAATCATTGCTGTCATTCGTTCTGTTTTCTTTAATTTTTCAAACTGCAAATCATTGCATTCTATAGAATGAAATGCAATGAAGACATCACCACATATCTTGTTGCTGCAGAATCTCCCATTGGCAAACTTTTCAATAAACCCCAATGCTTTGTATTCAATATGTTTTTCTACTGATTTATTTAGGGATCTTAACCCAATAAGAATTTGGTAGGGCATTATAAATGTTCTTTACACATTTCTCAGTAATAAAAAGTAAGAGCAGATTTCCCAGCTGCAGATACCCTGGCTCTGAATGAGCACCAATTATCTTCTTTAATTAAGCAGTTCCTTTTCTTATTTATTTTTTAATTTTAATTTTTTTTATTGTATTTTTTTTTATAGTAATTTTGGACCTGAGGCGTTAGCAGTTTCCATTCACCATACCTTCCGATTGTGTTATTGTGCTGTTCCCCACTGCTTTGGCAATTATTATTCTGTATCTCTAAATCTAAGAGATTCAAAATTCCCATTAAGTATTTTATGTAGCACCATATCAGAGAGACTTTTGAGTTGGTTTTGATTTTTCTGAAAGGCAACAACATCTCACTCAAGTTAAACTGATAAGATAAAGCAAATAATATCAATAATTAACCGACATCAGATGATTTGTCTACTTTTCTATAAAAGTTTAATTATGGATCCAAAGCATTCAAAGGCCTGCTAATCTATGATAGCCAGAGTTACCAATTATAGATAAAACACGATTAAATCCTTCACAATGATGAAAACCTTTGCTACAGTCTTACAAAATGATGATTCCATTTTGTTTGCTACAGCTGAAGCAATTAGTTAGTTGTTAGTAGCATTCAACTGGAAATATTTCCACAGCTATCAGTCTAGAAAAAGGTATGCTCCAGGGATGTGTGACACATGGTGGAGGGGTTGAGTCCTGCTCAGCACTGAGAGAAAGTTCCCCTTGTTAAGTAAATGGAAGGGTCCTGGGTCTCTCTCCCTAATGGTGTGGCGTCACTACTGGGAGCACAAAGCAGTACCCTGAATACCAATGGGAGGCTGCTGGGTCCTTGAAGGAACACAACCACCAGCAGACAAACACTGCCAATTAGCAGAGGGCCCCTACTCATCAGCCATGTGTTCACATGTGATTAAAAGAACACATTCACTGCATCAGAACCAGGCAAACACAAAACCTTTCCCTTGGGCACTTGGTTTTCTCCTCATATCCTTATTTATGTCAATTAAAAAGGCTTTATTATGATGCTAACTGTGAGACCACTCTGAGGAGTGTTGTGGAAACGGGAGGGGAAAAGGAGCAAACTGGTTACTGTATTGCCCCCTTTGTTTCCTCCCATAAGAGATCTCCACCAAAGGCCTGAACCAAAATCATGCGCTTGGTTTTGCCTTCTTGAACACATTCTGAAGAGGGCAGGAACTGACAATCGACCATTTTTTAATGACTGCATACTTTTCTTTTTTTTTTTTTTGCTTATCTTGAGTGGCTTGTATAGAGTGTGTGAATGAATAAAAGTCTCTTGTTCTGCACAAAGGTTTAGTATTGTGCTGCGGGCGGTGCAGCTGCCTCTCAAAACTGAGGAAACATCACCTGGCAAGCAGGTCAATGACAGCATCCTTCATAAACCTCTTCTTTTAGAAATGATTTCATGCTCTTTAACATTGTTTAAAAATCCTTTCACATTATGCCTCAGCTACTGTAGTTGTGAGTTATATTTTACTTTAGACATTACATTATTGCACAGTAATGTCTGTGATATAAGGTAGCTTTACATATTAAACATCATGCAAATTATGATTTAGAAGAAGCATTTTTATTTTTTGACACAGTGCTAATAATGGCCACCAGCCTGTTGTTGGGCTAATTTACTGTAACCACTTTAGCATAAAAGCTAGCTAACCAGTGCATTTCTAGCTACCCAGCTAGCTTGTTAATGCTGCTTCGCTTTCATGCTACATTTGCCACAGAACATGAGCTGAACAAAGTTGTCCGTCATCTGGCAATGCCAAGCGCTTCCCTTCACTGTGACCAGAGAGTGTGGATAAAACATTAGCCTGTCGGATAGCAGCTAGCTAGCTCGCTTGCTAATTCCCCCATATCATCAGCATGTGCAACATGAAAAGTTATGGCAAAGTTTTTAACCTTTAATGGCAAAATAGA
The DNA here is from genome assembly GCA_028566105.1 of Hypoplectrus providencianus. Taxonomy (NCBI): domain Eukaryota; kingdom Metazoa; phylum Chordata; class Actinopteri; order Perciformes; family Serranidae; genus Hypoplectrus; species Hypoplectrus providencianus. The sequence continues at coordinate 23,655,999 of JAOWBC010000001.1, forward strand.
TACAGTCCAGACATATCTGCAGCCAGTCAGAGCTGGAATATTCTAAAATGATTACATATAAGTTCGGACCATGTTTGTCAAGTTAATTACTGAAGTATTTTAAAATTAAAACAAAATCATTAACAGGACTGAATGTAAGTCATAGTTTTTTCAGACCTTGCTCCTACTGGCATGCCACTGGAGCTGTCTTTTAGAGATTTTGTTTTCAGTGATTTTATGTGCTGTGTGAGCTGATTTCAATCTTTCTGTCTATTTTAGAATCATCTTTGAAAGGTACGATTATTGCTGTCACACTGGAAAAAAAATAAAGATCAAATAATTTTAATAAACATGACAGGAAAACACTGGCATGTTTCACAATAATGCCTCCTCATATCTTGCCAACCATTGTAATTCATTCCTTAAGCCGTTTAACTGTGGTCATAATTATCCATTTGCGTGGAAGTGAGGGATGATGTTGTGGGAGGGGGGCACTCAAAGACAGTCTTGTAGTTCATAAAGAGCAATTAGCCCAATCTGACTTAGCTAATTAAAGAAGAAGAATGATGACAAGAGGGGGAAACATGAGATTATTCTGTATGGTGGTGTGGAGAGAAGATGCATGCTGAAAACCAGGCTGCAGTACAAAAGTATTTAATTAATATACTGGGATCAAAGCCTGAGAGGAATGCATGCTGGTATATGATGCGTGTGTTGTTATTAATTCTGTTGTGACTAATAACTTAACATATCATGAAGGTTTTTATCAACACAAATATTCAGAAAATACATTGATACGTTCTACCCACTTCTGCACAGAAATGATCTGTTTCTTCAGGTAAATTACCATAACCTAGATTAATAATTTTCTGAATTATCTACTCAACAATATTAAAAGGTGGTACTGGATTTCCCCCGAGGGCTGCAACTAGCAGGCATCCAATATGATTTAGTAATTACAGAATCTGGATGTTTTTCTCTACAAGACAAGTGTCATGCTGTGGTTACATAACTGATGTCATCCCCTTATTAACTTATTATTATTACTTCCCTTGTGTTCTGAGATCCTCTGAAGGTACAAACAGGCAACACAATGGCAGGTGACATTCTGTCACATATCTTATTTTTAATGATCTTGATGCCTGCAGCACAATGATGCAAATCTGTCATCACACAATGAGCTCTGCGGCTCACTTGACCCCATTGTTCTTTATTAAAGGTGCTCCTACTGCATTGCACTAATCTGATGAAATGTGTTTAATATTGTTTGTACACTTTTCAAAGGTAGTGGCTTTATTGCAGGCGAAGCCAACAGAAGGCATGGCATAAGAGTGCTGACAGGAATATTAAGTGAGGCAGCCTGAGCAATATAGAATATAAATGAGGTTATTTTACACTGCAGAGCTCTGCAAACCGACGCACAGACTTCTCTCTTTGTAATAAATCATTCCCATTCAGACAGCCTCTACTCTTAGGGCATTGTTTAATACTATCTGCAATAGAGGGGAGAAATAAATTGGTTTACATTGCAAAAAAAAGGTGCTGCGGTTGGAATGCATGATATGATGATGAAAGATAGAATATACTTGACTTATTGATGATAATGAACTTGCAGATAGCAGAATGTTGCATGGAGGGTGTCATGTGGGAGTAATATTAAGAGGGGGAACTGGAGAGAAATCCCAAGTAAGCAGTAAATGTAGCCAAGTAAGATTTTCTGAAATAGCATTTTAGTCCCCACCCACCCCTTTCAATAGAACAACATAAAAATGCAATTTATGTCTATACCCCAGCCCACAATACTGCTTGTGCTTCTGTGAGATAAATATTTTGTCAGAGATGCAGAAGGCTAAAGATGAAGTGACAATTACTCCCCCCAAGAAACAATGCCTTGCAGCAGTGGGCATTGTGGCAGAAACAACCTTCAGTGGAACACTTTTTCTCTCATACAAAAGGATTCTATTGTGTCATATACATTGGCTTTTACACAAAATGTTCTGGTTATTTTACAAAGATTGAAAGCTGTGATTGAGAGAATAAACCCTTTACCGTGGCTTGTCTGCAGCAAAGGTCCAAGATCAACAACAAAGGAAGTGCAACGGGGGGAAAAACACTGTATTTTTGCTCTGCTGCCTGTGCTGCTCGGAACACTGAGAACTCGGTGACATTGAGACTTTTACCTCCACATCAAATGTGGTGTAGCAATCCCGAAATGTAAGCAATGTGTCAAAGCTACTCCCAGTAGAACAGTTACATAAGTGGGGACAGCTATTAAGCACAAAGATGTGATAACTTCAAAGGTGAATTTAAGAACTGTTCACCTCCATTGCATTACCCATACATGACAGTGGTTTGATGAACAGAGCTGTGCAGAATCCCGTCTCCCCCTCTCAACTGACACGGTGCTGTGGATGGCTCAACCTGCAAACTGTGGTATATATGACATCTGGGAGTTACTTAACAACCAAAGGTGGCAAATTCGATTCTATCTACATGGTTATTAACAGAAGTTTCTATATACAGCCCGGTCATGTAGAGCACATTACCTGCTCTGCTGGATATAATGTAGGTGCTGTTTCCTGCTGAATTTTGATTGACAGAAAAGGTGTGTGAGGCGATCAGTGGAGAGAGTGATACCTGTAATTATTTTAGGAGATGAGATTCACACCATTCTATAGTGGGAAATGAAAGTTGGCTTCAAGTGGGCCTTTCTCCTTTGAATTGGAGCCATAATCATTAGGATTTACAAAACTCAGGCATCAGGGTTTAGTGGCTCATTATTCTCCTGTTGTTGCCTCTTCCCATATCTCCTCATGCACAGCGCTGGCCTCCAACACCTCCATGTTCAGAGATAGGAAGGTGCTGCGGTCCTCTCTGATCAGATACACAATCAGGATACATGGTTAAAGACTGGACTGTATGCGGCAGTGTACCTGCACAGTGGATGAAATATGATTTTGGAGGCTGGTGTGGTTCTCGCTTGTTTTATTACATCTTTATCACTCCGGTGATACCTAAACATGTGTCATATATATGGTGAATAGTATAGGAAAAGGATGATATACTCCCATGGGAGAATCCCGTACGATAGAGTCATGATACATGTTAAAGAAAATGTGTCAGGAAAGAACTGTAACAATGAGCATGGACATCATGATCTTTCAAAAATATGCATGTTTTTTGTGGGGCTTTTTTGAATAAACTTAAAGCAATATATATATTGTTTTTCTAATAAATTAATATAGCAGTGGTGTTTTCACCTGGACTCATATTTGTCAAGATTGTGATTGTAGTTAAAAAAAACTGAGTATAGGCAGCAAAATATGGCTCATATTTGCATTTTCAATCATGGATTTCAAATAGCAGATGGTGGAATATCAACCAGGAGAATGTGTTTATGTACGGTGTGAAAACAAACATAAACAAGTTTACAAGATGCTATATGAGAAAAATTAAATAACTTTAATTCAGTGTTTGAAAGAATGGTGATTTTGTGAATCAAGTTTTTCTTTTCATCTTTTTAATGTAAATTACATTTTTTTACGCAACATCAGTAGTTGGACAAAACCATCCAAATGACTTCACTTCAAGCATTTACATACATTTATTTACTTTTTAACTGTCTTGTATAACACCAAGCCAAGATTCTTTTGCCCTTAACCTAAGTCAGTGGTTTTGTAGTATACCTCTATAACCATGAACTGCTTTTGTATGTATAATGACATTCATGCTATCTTTAGAGCTCTCTGCTCTGTACCACAAGCTGTGAAACGCCCAAATGGGTCATTTAGACAACAGCAAATGAGTCGTTGTGGGCGGTACTGACAAAGGGCCTATTTTGATATTTAGGTTGGAGTTCTTGTTGATTTTCCCATTGTGATTGCTCCGAAATAAGTGTTTTTTCAGTGTTTTGTTTCCAACTGACGATGTTTGTACTGATGATTTTTATGTAATAATTATCTGTCTGAGTGAACACTAAAAACACTACTGAGCTGCTTGTTTCATTAAAGTTTGGTCAATAAAACAGCAGAAATTCAAATAGCATGATGAAAAAAAAAAATCTGGTGGGAATCAGTTGGACTGCTCGCGGGACAAACTAATCAGCGTCTACTTGCCAAGAGGAGACGTGTTGATTCCCAATGGAATACAAACCTGTCAGCCTGGGAAACGTATAGGTGTTTGAAGGGACAACATTTTCATAAACAAACCCTAAGCTTGTTTAAAATGGAAATAATGTGCTGTGCTAGTTAAAGTGGACTACAAGGCTTTGGTGTATTCCAGTCCTGACATGGGAAGCACCAGTTCAAAAGCTTGGAAAATAGTAATAATAGTTTATTGACACGTGAATAATGACATTCAGCTTTAGGACTTGTAGTATTATGAAAAGATTGTACCAGGCACACATTTATAAACCCAGGGGATTAAATACTAACTTGTTATCTATGTATATTTGCCATTTATGTCGTTAAAAACTAAGAACTTTCTACAAGCACATTGCATGCACTGAGCACCTGAACACTTAAAGTAAAAGCACAGTAACACAATACACTAAAGGAAAAGAACAATGACATACCATATTGTGAAATAGAATTCTCCACCACATGAAACATAGAACATCTTTAAAATCTTCCTTTAGAGAGCTGTTTCTCTCAATCTAAAATTCCCTTATAATCAATATCAAATTGCTCTATTTCTCATGACAGGCAAAGCTTTGTTGCAATATATGGCTATATCTTTTGCTAAGGGAGTAAAACCCCTAATTTAGTCTGCAATAAAGCAGCTTAGAGAAACTGATTCTTTCCAGAACATTAATCATAAAAATTTAATGGATATCAAATATTTAATACAGTAGAATGTACAACTTGTTTTACTATGGCTCTCTCTAAATCGATCATGTAGAGGAAAATCCATAATTAAAATTATGCTAGCAAGGGCAAATCATTAAGATTTCTATTCGCCTTCATGCTTCATGAAAATGAAATATACACCCTGCCAGTGATGTATAGGCTATTAGAGGCAGAAATAAATTATTACTGTCTCTTATAAAAATGGGTGCTTGATTATATTAGAAAAATAAGAGTATGTGATATTTCTTGTGTAACTGAAGCTCGGATACAGCCCCGTTCCCATGAAAACAGAGAATAAATTGCATTAAAAAAGGTGTAATGTCAAATGTGTGGGCCAGTGGAATATGTTGTTAAATAGAACATTTCTAAAACCCCTATTTATTATCTAATTAATCCGATGAGATGAAGCTGCTGCTGCTGCTGAAATGGAAGGGTGAGGAATGAATAAAGCAGCATTCACTTTATTAAATTATATTTCCAGAGTATAGCATACAGTTATACAAGCCTCTTTTTTTTGCTATACCCCTTTAATATATATATATATATATATATATATAATAGGATCATACATGCACTGTTTATATAATAAAAAAATATAAAATATAAAAAGTAGACATACACATTTACAAACAGACACCTCCACTCCCATATACATAGATTATATGTATTATTTATTTATAATAACATTTGATTAAATAAATAAAATAAATAAATGTTATTGCTAATGATAAAATTGCTGCTGCTGCTGCTGCTGCTGATATTAAAACAAATAAATCGAAATACATAAACATATTTTGTTTCGTTTTAATATCAGCGATATCAGACCAAGGCTATCACACTCAAGGAGACATTTAGTTTACCATTTTACTACTCAATATTATTTAAAAATAGCCTTCTTTTCAAACCCAAATAATGAAAAGTGATTAAACCAGGACACCTACGGGGCATTTATGGACACATTGGAATGAAGTAGCTCAGCTCCTTTATACAGCAGTCCACCTCAGCTTTCCATCAGCGTCGCTAAACACCTGAACTCAGGACGTTGAAAATGTCCACAAACTAACCAAAAGCTAAGAGTCGTAGATAGATGGTTGTGAAGGACAGTAACTACCACTTCCATTAGTTAGCTGTGAGTAAATGCAAACTACTGTAGAAGAGCAACAACAGGATATGTATGCCTTGTATAGATTCAATGCCAAGAATCCTGAAGCCACAGGGTTCAGTCCACAGAGACTATCGCTTTGAGGCAGTACAACATAATCAGCTGCCCTAAAGTATGTATAGACATCCTGACGTGTTTGGGAGCAACATTCACTTGGTATCAGCAACAATGGGTTAAAGGAATACATCTTTGACTTTAATGTTGTATTTTAAACTTTGGTGACAATGAAAGGCCCATCAAAGTCCCATTGAGCCAAAATGTATGTGCACATATCAAGAGGGACTTTAAAATGAGAAGCGAGTACAGTGAGCTCCACACACCTCCCCCCCTGGCCCTGCGATATGGACTGAGGTCATTCCCGTTTGGAGGAATTCCTTTATTCATCCACACATACCTCCCCCTCTATCTTAGCAGCTCTGGTTACTCTTTGATCTGCTTATGTTCTCTTGAAAGGCTGAAACACTTCAAACAGAAAGGGCCGTGAGCCGAGCGTGACTTTCATACAAGTAGCTGTTTTTTTCCTGCCATCTCATCGATTTGATAAAAGTGATCGATACTCTTAAATAATGTATCATATCTTGTTCTTCTGTTTGGGGATCTGAGCATCAGTTGCCTCTTCATGATTTGAGAGGAGAGATGCTTTTCACTCTAATGAGTGTGGACAGTCTTCTCAGAACATATAGTACAGTATGGAAGGTATGAATTATGGATTACGAGTACAAAGGGTTTCGTATAGAAAGCACCTGATTGGATTATGAAACATTTATCATCAGATGTATGAAGGCCATCAGAACTTTGGAAGTCTTTCTATACCTAGTGGCAAGTACAATTCGCTTTAAAGATTAACTTCTTTTCCGATTCTTATAGTCAGTTCTACCTTTAGTATGTAAAAGAGCAACAAAGATAGAAAAACCTGTTCCCTTGCATGGGTGTTCACCCCATCCACATAGGGATCCACTAGACCACTAGATCATTGATACTGAACTGACTGAGTGGACTGTGTCTGCAGATGTCACACAAACAGTCCTCACTACAGTTTTATTGTGTATGAAATTCAACATTTCTGATATTATATGTTACAATGATGTTACAATCATTCAGGCGTAGTGGGCCACCAATGCAGATTTCAGAGACCACTACAATCTCCAGCCTTGTGTCTCTGAACAGAAAAAAGAAAGCATGTTTTCATTCTGATACCTGCCAAAAGTTTTTGTAGGAAATAATGCTACCCCTTCATGAGAAGATGATGACAGGGAACTCTAAGCAGTGAAGTCAAAATATTTATAAATGTTGGGAAGAGAGAGCTTGACCTTGGTATATGAAACCCTTTATTCAGTTTGATGTTAGTGATGTTTAAATGAGATTTGGGAACATCACATGTAAGCAAGTGAGAATGAGACACATAAAGTGTGTTTGGAAAATTCACAACTCCCTTTCAAATTTTACTTGGTGATACTTCTGATCACATGACACAAACAGTTACTCAGGCAAAAGGTAGTATCCATTAGCAATTATCAGAACAACGTAGCAGAGTAGTCATCCACAGTCTGTATGTATCAGAGCATTTCTGCTAATTAACTCCATCAACAATGGAAACAATTTATCAATGATTGTTTATGGTTAACATGAGTTTTACATACATAGTTAGCATCAAGCTCTTGAAAGTTCATAACGAGTCCAGTTTCAAACTCATTCAACTCAGAAGATAAAAAAAAAACAAAAAAACATTGCAAATTGCGAAAAACTGAACACACAAAAAATAATATCTCAAAGTGCATAAACAACCTACATGTGAAACTGTCTATTGCTGTTGATGCTATCCAGAGCAGTAACCAAAGCTATATGACAGTTCGAACTAGTGACTCTACCAGCACCTCTGTGCACCCTATCTACTCAGGACAATGTGTTTTGATTGCACAGAAAGAAGTTGTTGACCACTAAGCAATAAATATGTTGCCAAAATAAAATGAAAAAAACACTACAAAACCGAAGCATAATTTTGTTCTTCCATTTTATTTCCGTTATCAGTATTGCTCTGCTCCAATGTGGACAGAAACATCCCTGAAATTAGGAGATCATTGTTTATTGCATTTTCACACTGCCCAGCTTCGGACGGTAAGGTAAAATATCCCCCTACCATGAAAATATTTCCTCTGCTATATTAACACAGATGGACACAGGCAGTCTGACACAGAGTAATGCTTACTGAGGTTTCTTTAAAGACCCCCCCAAGCGCAAATCAGAGCTGAGGTCATAAGCTGTAGTTGTGATAAAAAGGAAATATGAGAGCGAGCTGTGAGCCAAACTGTGGAAAGGTCCATCTCATAAGTGGCAAAGCAACAGCAGTATTTCTGGAAGAAGTAATAAAAACAAACACAGTGGTGAAATATAGTTGTATTAGAACGCATTTATCAAAATATTACACTCATATACGATAATGGCTGCCTTTAACTAATATCAGGCTTTTGACATAGCTTGTATGTAAACTTTTAGGGGAGGTGGGTTAGAGGGTTAACTGTCTCCTTTAATGACTCTCACTTAATGTTATTTGCTCTGTTGTGCATAGGCATTCTGTGAGTGGAATTTGGTCACAAGCTGCTTGAAATTCCTTTTAATTCAAACATTATGAAGGCACGTTATGGTATGAAAGTGCCTTCTGTTGAGCTCACAGATCCACATTAACAGTGTCATGCTAAATTTTACAGAAACTATCTTTTCTATTGGCCTTTCTCTTGTATCTGCATGCTTTAGTTTTTGGCTTAATTCTTGTTCATTGAGAGTGGGACAGTGGTGATGGATGCAGAGCTACAGCTGCATGCACTGCTAAGTACTGTGCAGCTTAGTTTATTTTCTCTGCGCACTACACCCAGATGTCTTGGAAAGCACAATGTAGATGTGTCACGACCCACAACAGTAGAAAAGAGTATATTTAATAAGAAACCTGCATGTGCACCAGTGGCACATTCACATTAACAGCCACCATAGTTTACATAGATTTACAGTAAATCATCACACTGCATCAGAAATACATTTCCGATCAAGGACTTAATTAAGGCAAAGTAATCGTCCATGCTAGTCTATATATTTAAGAAAAGCTTCAATTTACAAGCTATTAGCGTTGCAATGGTTAGCTGGTTTTGATTTATTTACACAAATAAGTGGCATATAGCGGGTATTTAGCTTTCCAGGGTTAAAGTAGAGTCATATCCAGTGGGTGGTAACTGTAAACTCTCATCATTTTTTTCCAAATTGCAGATAATGTGATGCCTAACCACTTATTAAGACTACACGTCATCACCAAACACCATGAAAACGTTGCTCTATATCTGCCTGACGTCCAGGAGATGTGCAGGATTATTCTTCAGGTCCAGCACAATGCATGAGCACAGTCATTCATCAAAGCACTCAGTGTTTGACAAACAACCTATCTGTGGTCTCGATGAACATCGCGATTGAACATGACAAAGTGAAGATGATGGAGTGTCGCCCTGTCTAACAAATGAAGAATTGCTGGATGTGTAATTATTTCTGTAAAATGGACCAGCAGCGGCATGGCATCTACAGAACTGCAACGTTTGGATTCAACCAAAATAGTTTGTCTTCACTTCTTGATTTCATAATATATTGATTTCATGTCTGGCACCTTCAGTAAGTGTAAAGAGAGCTGTGTGAGGTACACCGACCATCTGTCAGTCAGAGGAACATGATGACAGCAGATAACAAGTACTGCATGTGTAAAAGCACACATCACACCCAGTGAACTGAGTGCATCAGATAAATAGGATTTTTTGACTAAAGCTGCACATTTTTTCTGCCAGTGTAATATCTATCATTAGAGTAAATTTCCTCCCACATCTGCATTTCAAACTTTTGTGTTTTATGTCTCTACTCTGCTAACTTCCTTTAGCTGTGCAATGCAGTGATATTTTATTTATGAACCTCAATGATTTCTTTAATTGCACTGAAATCAGATGCAAAGATGTAAGTTTAAATGAATCAAATGTGAGTGAAAATAGTCTGGAATGCCATTTTTTTCTCTCCTAAATAGATGACTATCAACACAAAGGTGCCAGTACATTCTTCAATCTTTTAGTTTTCAAATCATGAAGAAGACTGGAGTATTGATAAACTTATAAATGAGCCGTTTCTTTACTAAAACTTTAACCTTTTGCCGTAAGACTGTGATTATTGTTAATTAGCAGTTATTTCTTTCTCTGTAGGGCTGAGCACCTCTAACTGAGCTCGTTACATTAGGTCTGATTCATGAAAAAGCCAGATTGGATTGAATCAACTGATCTGTCTTCACTCAGTTGATTTGTTGTTTCAAAAGAAGCCGACAGCCACAGCAACCCTTTATGGCCACCAGTTTAACGACCAGCTAACTGCTGTTAGCTATGAAACCATCACAACTAAAAAGCCAGTACCTTATCAATACACCTATTAACAAGCATTGTAAACATATAGAAAACAATATTTCAATCACCATTCACAAGCTCTAATCTATTGCTGCTGTTCATTTCAGTCAGCAAGTGTGTGTGTGTGTGTGTGTGTGTGTGTGTGTGTGTGTGGCTGTTTGACAGTGAGTATGAAGTAAGCAGTAATGATACAGCTATAGTGCAGCGTGTACACAGTTGAGGCCATTTATCAGTGAATAAATAATACGACTTCCCAAGACCCAAGCCAAGTTCACATATCTTGCTGCAATCTGCTGTATAAAGTGAACTTAGCTAAAACCTTTGGTTGAACTTTTAAGTTGAACCATCAATTCACATTAAGTTACCAACCAGTCCTTCAGGGTTTACTCACACCCCCTCACTAAGTGTTGTGATGCCAGAAATGTAATTTTTTTTATTTCTTTTGGTAAATGTTTTGGTTCATTTGAGAATTTCCTCAAACACAACTATTGCTCCTCCAGAAAAAAAACTGCACCTTTATAACTTTGAGAGCAATTATTAATCATGAAGAAGAACTGATAAGTCCTGGAGAGTCTCGATGAAGAACCAAACCATTAATGAGTGTCAGTTGGAATAGCAACAATGATAACTTCATTACAATGCCGTCCCTATACAGAACAACGTGCCAAGAATGCTCGCTGTTGTGTATTGATATTAGATATTGTCTCATTTATGTCACATATCTGAGCCCAGAGGCTTCATATTTATATTAATGCAAAATTAAAAGTAAAAATCTTTAATTGAATTTACATTAAGCTAACGGCATAGAATAATCCATCTGATGATAGTATGTTAAATGTGTTTAGCACTAAAGCTATACCTACTGCACCAGTGCTAAATCTAAAAGCAATCTATAAAAACATTGATAATACTGACAGTAATTATTAGACAGTAAATACATTTTTATATGAGACTATATACCAACACTGCTTTTTAGATCTCTGCCCTCCTAAACTGTTTTTTCACTGACTAATGTACTTTTTAAAAGGAAAAATGAGCATGGAGTCGCATGATTGAAGCACTCGCCTGTGATATTTTGTCCTCCAGGCAATTCTTTCCTGAATGTTGGACAGACAGATCAAATTATTAGACTGTGAAACCAAACTATGATTGTCTCTCAATCCCAGTTAGCAGACCTCTTTCCATGTGCCTTCCAGCCGTTAAAACAAGAGCTAAAACTTTTTTGGAACATGTCCTCATGGGCATAGAGCTAAAGTGCATCAGTCTTTTTGGCTAAATGAAGAAAAAGTGAGATCTCTGAAGAGACTCCATTACCATAATCATCAACCTGCTCTCAGCCATCATCACCCAGCACAACTTTACAGTTACAGTGCAACACATTCACAGGATCACAATGTATTTTTTAGCAGATTATATAATCCTGGGTTGCTAAAATATTACAGGTATATTTGGGGACAGCAAAAAAAAAAACTTGAAGAGGTAAACAGAAGACTCTTAGAACTAACTGAAGTGCATGTCTATATGGAGTGACTGTGAGGAATAGCACTGAGCTGGAAAAGCATCCAGGGACCAGCTGGGAGCTCCTTGATGCAGTGCCGATCCACCTAAATCATTCATACATGTTTACCTACAACTGTATACAGCTAATGTGCTCCTGCATTGCCGTTTATGTGCCAAGGATCGGCCGGGGCGGATCTGTGCTTCCATCATAACATGAGTCCAAACTTCAGTGTTACATTAATAATGAAAAGCTACAAACAGGAGGTTAAGGGCCTCCTGATGCATGGGCAGTGAACTGGCTCCATCTCTGAGTGCTTCATAAAGATTGCTCCACGTCCCCCCCACCCCCCTTTATGTCTGTGTGGCCTCTTGTACAGGCTTTAGACATGGCAGCAAACATCCAGGGCAGCGGGATCATGAGCAGTGCAATGATCACTCACAGGTGACATGCCTAATAGTCCCTTCAGTCTACCACTTTAACCTGACATGTTCAATAAATTCCCATATAGGTACTGATGATGGATCTGATATCAGAAGTACAGTCATGTTTTGTGTGTATTGTAAAGTACGCTCGCTTTACATGCGCTGGTATTGCAGAACAGCAACTTTAGACAAATGGAATAAGCTACCTGCAGCCTTTCAGGATGGCTTTCCCTAGTGACCAGATTTCATCTCCTTAAAAGGAGCCATTAACTCCTAGTGACAGAGAAATGAATTCGCTCTGTGGTGAGAACAGCTTCTCATCGGCAATCATTAGTTTAGCACTCCATAATCACCCCTCCGTGCTGTGTGTTCATCAGTAGGTCTGCTCTGCTGGCGCTATCACAGACTGAGGCCACTATCATCAAGGGCAGGATGTGAAAATTGCTCCATAAAACAAAAGTAATACCCAATAAAATAGGAAAGCAACTGGCACTTACAACATAAAACTGAAAGATTACCATGGAAGAACATGGTAAACACGTTGTTATTCCTCAGATGTAATCCAAATTGCAACCTTGTGGTGCTGCCTTACCTTAAGACTTAGAGGTCTCATCTGTATATTAAGATGAGGAATGGGGGCTCAAAGATGAAATGCTATTCAATAAAGCACATTTTCCTGTTAAGGGTCCATGATTGCAGAAGGAGAATAATTCACAAAAAGGATGCTAAGATTAGAGAAAGAGCCATGTGGTGTTTGTGGCTTTAAAGGTTCTGCAGGAACAGGAACAATCTGTCTTCATTGCAGCTCTGACTTGATGAGGCAACCTGAAAGGTAATTAAGTTTGATATGTTGCCTGTGCTCCTCAGCCCACGCTTTGAGAGAGTAACAAGCTCCAACAGCAAAAAGCAATGTTTAAGTTATGGCCTGTCATCTCATATTTTCTGGCCTTTATGATTTTTCACTGTCACAGGCACAAACTTATAAATTCTATTTGAAACAGAAATAATCTAACATTAAGGCTTCTTTCCACTCCCAAGATGACTACTGATGAATGCAGAAATGTTTTTTTTTTATTCTAGAAACCCTAAGATAAGATTAAAAGTTATTTATATAAAAAGAAAAGTGTTTTATTATACACCTGTGAACAGCATTTTTAATGAAATAAACAGATATTGCACTGTTCAGTGAATACAAATTCAAGGAATCTTCCTGGAAGTGCTATGTTTACATACACATTTAAGAGGTGGAGATTGAAGGACTTTCACAGACCTTTTCACACCCCCGTGCAAGGAGTCTTTCTGGTACTCCTCTAATGCTCATTTTAACATGGCTTTACTTAACAAATGAGTGTGAGTTGCTGTTGGATGCTGACGCTATCCCAATAAATATTGAAAGTACAACAATGCTTTTCATGTTTCTGTAACGGTTAATACACTGTTATGTAGAAGTTGTCCAGCCAAAATGAAATTTTAATCCTAAATTAAAATGATTATTGTTATCCATGGATTTTTAAATTGACTGTTTTACAAAAGAACTGAAAAAATAGCAAATAATATTTTTTGATTTAGATGTCAAATTATAGTTATTAACTTGCACTCCTGAACAGAAACATTCGTTTTAGTGGTTGAATGTTATGCCTGATAAATTTCTGACTTCCCAGAGAAGCCCAGTGAGCTGGCTCAAATTTGAGTTTTAAAAGGCAAATTTAGTTTGAAATTCCTCATTCCTGTTCAAAATGGCAAAATGTCAAGAGCCCACTGAAAATGAAAGAGTCTGCATTCATGCAGGGGCTGCTGCTTATAAAATGCTCCAAGAAAGAGGCAGGGATCGAAAGTTAACTAAAGCAAATGCCAGACAACTCAAGATTTTTAGGACCAGAGGCAGAAGGTAGACCAGTGGAGATCTCCAGGCAGAGATGAATGCTTCTAGATCAGTCTGAGAAAGTCTCCAGAATGACCATAAGCACACTGAGGAAACAAGGCTCAAAGGAAGAATAGTTGCTGAAAAGCCATTATTGAGACCTGCAAACATCCAGGAATGCCTCAGATTTTCCAGGAAGGAAAAACACTGGACAGCTGACGACTGGAAGAAGGAGCTCTGGATAGATGATTCCAAGTTCAAACTCTTCAGTCAGCATTGTCATGTTTATGCCTGCAGAAAAGCTGGAGAACGTTTCCATGGCAGATGTATTGCACTGAAACATGGTGCAGATTCCATTAGTGGAAACACGTTCACGAATTGACGAAATCATGAAGAAAAATTGGCGACCATAACATCTTAGTGCATCATGGACTGGACCTTATGGACTTGATCTGATTGGTTGAGGGTTCGTTTACCAACGAGACAATGACAACGAGCATTTTTCCAGCCAAGTCAAAGTCCAGGAATAAGTCCTATTGAATGGATTTGGGAATGACTAGATTCAAACATTGATCACACAAAAGTTTAATCTAAAGCAAGTCTGTGGGAACAGCAGGATGCCAGCAAGAATGAAACTGTTATCAGAGCCAAAGGAGGTCATTAAAAATATTATATTTTTTGTTAATTATGTGTGAAAAGGGGCCATTTAGTTGTTTCAGTTTGTTTTTTCCCAAATAAATAATAATAACATTTCTAGCTCCAAACAAGTTTTTGAAAGATATTTTAAATATCTTTTTCCTTATTCTTTTTAGACAAGTGGTCTAATATATTTGACCATGCACTGTATATGTTTGTGTATAGTAAAGTGGACATGTTTACATCATACATAATATAAACTAACAAATACATGTAAATATGTTAGCTTGTCTGATTTCTGGTGGAAGACATTAAGTAATTGTAGGAAAGCGAAAAGTATAAAAGTGTAAATTAGCAATTGCTGATTTACATTTCGCTGCTTCAGCGTCATCTTACAGGTATTTTACAATTCACTGTCACACTGACTTACTGGCATTCTTGAAAATAACTGTTAGTTGTTCATTTTATGCTAACACCTGTGCTTTGCTTTCTTCCTTCTGTAGCAGTGCTGTGTAGGAGGAACAATTTGCAAGCACATGATAGTTCTTCATTAAAACAAGATATAATAGGAACCTGCTGGTGCCATTCTTCAAAATAATTATATTAAGATGTAAAGTCATGTAGTATGGTGCATAGCTAGCACTGTGCAAATCTGTTGGTATAACAACAGCATTAATCAAAGAACAACAACTGTAAAAACCAATGTTATGCCTGTAATACAAAAGCACAGGAGCAAAAACTAGACTGTTCTGTACATTGTTGTACATTGTTTGTGATGCAGTAGTGTGTTTAACTCATTACAAGAAACTCAATTAAAACTGCTTTCAGCATTTTTGGTTTCCTAGCTGAAGATGTAACTGCGTACTGCACACTTGGGGTCACAGGGTGCATGTCAGCACTTTAGCTTCCCATTACTGCACACATCTGCAATCACAGACATTGAACTGGGCTTCCTGGGCTGCTGCCCATGGGCTTCCAGCTGCTCAATTTTCGGACATGTACCTGCAAAAGGACAGCGTGTTAGGTTGACTGTACCTATCCAATCATAATTAATCATGTTTATGCAGCAAGTTGCAATGACCAGTAAAAATAAAGGTTATAAAATGAAAATGCTCAAAGCTCTGATTCCTATCTTATGCACAATGATCTGGTTAGAGCCTTGGAATTTAATGATGTGATGGATGCTTTTATCCAGGGACAGGTGAGGAAAAAAAACCCTCATACAATGTGTCCAACTGCTATTATGATTATGATTATTATTTTTTTTCACTGTGCTCTGTTCCCTGTCTTTGTCTGACTGCATTGCTCCTGTGATATTGTAATATATGTATGTCTTGGAATGACTTTAAATTAGAATAGCAGACTGCTTCGTATAGAGGAATGATGTATTTATGTAGACATATGGCGATGGAACTAATGTCAAATTATTAATTATAAATGAATTACAGATGTCATGATGTCAGTGGAATACATAATGGAATATCATTTATTCTGCTGGTCTATGTTTGCTATTTCTCCAACAATAATAAACGGTGTAAGCGACATAGAAACTCACAGTTTCTTACACACATCAGGTCATCAGTAACTGAGCTGGTTAATGTTTTTATAATGGCATCCTGTTTTAAGTGCTCTGGATGAAATGTAATACCATTGTGTTTGTGTGTGTGACATGAGTGATGCTGTATTAAAGTCAAGGCCTCAATCTATTCAAGAACCTTCGCTGCACTATCTTCACAATTGAGTTAGCTTTGTGCAATTGCTGTCCATTCAATGGCTGAGAAATTGAGTTTCAAGCCCAAAGTGCTGCCAACATCATGGAATGAGGTAAGAGAAAGAGAGAGACTGAGGGAAGGGGAGAAAATACTGGAAAGCAAATGAATATATCTTCATCCTTCTGTGCCTTCACTGGAATGAGCAACTATATTTATTCACAATGTGACACTTGAGAAAGTTTTTGACAACCGTGTCAAAACCCAGAGATTCTTCATCTGTCCAGCACTGGTCTACAGTCATTAAGTCCCCGCATCATAACCAAAGGCTTATGCAGCCCATCCCTCCACTATATGCAAAGCAGTGATTACTGGACAGGTTATAAATTGTGTTATTTTCTCCATCTCACCAAGAACTGCTCATTCGTGGAAAGGTGATTTGAGCGGCCCACAATTACATAGCTTGAGAGAGAAAATTGCGCACTTGACTGCCAGGGTCCAATTGGTTCCAACTTCTAGATGATGGGCAATCAAGGCTGTATTTATTTGGACATGTTTGGGTTCAGGAGTTGATTGAATTTTGGTATCAATCCCTATCACTATTTTGTACTTGATTGTGTATGCAAAGTATTTTGATGAGTGCTTGTGTTGTTTATTTGCCTTACTTGGAGCAGTGTGCGCGCCAAGCCTCCCCTACTGTATGGCACTGCACCCTTCTGTGGCTCATGCTTGTCATTGTTCTGTCGCTTTGATCAGCCTTAGTCAATCTTCTTTGCTTTTGCTGCCAGCCATCACAGATTGGCTAGACTTTATGACAAGGAGCCAAATTCAGAGCTCGTCTCTCCTTCAGAAGCAAATACACTCAGAAATGACCCTAAATTCGGTTGTGTTGTCATTATGTCTGGAATGACGACCATATGGGTCCATATGGCAGCGCTTGTCTGAAGCACCATATGTTATCAGTGCAAGCAGGCTGTAGTACTCATTTGAATAATATTGGTATCTCAAACCAGGCCGTATGTTGCTGAATTCCATCACGCTGCTTTAAAAAAAAAA